>JAVTVY010057298.1:0-29822 GCA_036873755.1 Hanleya hanleyi | reverse complement strand
AAATAGGAGATACCTGACCAGTAGCCTTGAAAGCAAACATTTACCACTGGTTTCGATCGCCGACATGTTGGATGCCTTACTTTGGTGGTGGCTATAGTTCGGATCCCGCATGGGACTTGACCAATTTTCAACACCAGAATCTGTCCTACACTAAGACACTTTAATCCCAAAATAAAGAAAATACTGCTTTACGATCACTTTCTTAAATGACAAAATATATCGTCATACACATAAAAGTACTCAATGACATTATATAATTATCTACATTCATAGTACGAACGCAACTTCGTTAGCGGCTTTTCTCAAAATAAATGGGCGGAACTGCAATACATCGCGCCGTTAGTTCGACGGTAATGGGTGTCGAGGTCGAGCTACATCTCCCCCAGCAATGCTGTTCATTTTATACACATTAGTTAATTTAATTTCAAAATTAATGTTTTTGATATTTTGAATAGAATGCACAAAAGAAGAAAAAAATAGATATTTAAAGTATCGTTCTATTACAATTAGGATTTGCCTGAATCGAAGGTGTTTCGCTAGATTACTGCAAGTCAATTAACGGCCGATTAAGATGATAATTAGGAGCACAATTTCACGCGTTTCAGATGCACAAATAGTCGACCAGTTGTAGAAGGCGAAAACCCTTCGTTGACTTCAGTGTTTCATATCCAACATTCCTTGTTTTCATACATATAAGGAAGGACTATACTGCATATTTCCGCGGTTGTGAGGGATATTCCTGTCGACATTACCGGTATACAAAACTGGTAAGTATCAGTATATTGTTGTACTTTTTCTGTTAAGTATGAACCAGTCAAGTAAAGTACGAAAATTTATTAACAATATGCCAATTTTAATTCTTCTTTACTTAAATCAACAACACTTCTCTGACCCTGAATGTGTTTGTTGTTGTGAATGTTTAATCACTTCTAAGTTGCTCATTTTTACGATTTGGTTCATTATAAACCAGTTTTCCATGAACTGAGTATGCATAAATTACCTGATCTTTTTGCCAATTACCTCTCTCTTAGTTTTCACGCAAATAGACCACAAAGATAGGTCTATAATTTTCCATTTTTCATTAATCGAACTTCTCACGGATTTTGACTAATTAACTTAATTAATCAATTCTCAGTTT
Organism: Hanleya hanleyi; assembly: GCA_036873755.1. Lineage (NCBI taxonomy): Eukaryota > Metazoa > Mollusca > Polyplacophora > Lepidopleurida > Hanleyidae > Hanleya > Hanleya hanleyi. The sequence goes on along the minus strand of JAVTVY010057298.1, from coordinate 28,684 downwards.
CAGTTGCTCTTTGCGTATGGTTCAACATGTCTAGAATGTCGTGATATCCTTCTTTAAGTGTCGAAATCCTTCGCTTGAGAGCGAAAAGGTGATCCAAAACACGTCATGGTTCTTTTACCTAAGGGAGATAATTACTGTAGCCAAATTTCGTTATTGTTTATAGTATTGGTCTGTTAGCTCGTTATCAAAAATAGTAACGTTACTCAAATTGGTACTTTGCTGGACTGCTAACAGGGCCCTAATAAGCCCAGCTGTCTGGAGGCGAGGGAGTAAGGGGAGCACTGAATAAATGACATGTTAACTCCACCCAGTTTAGTTTAAAAGATGTTCTCGGGTTACTGCATGAATTACTCGTACTTCCGTATGACCATTGCATAGGAATGGATTAATCATAACTGTATTGTATGTATTGAGCACAAGCTCTCTCTCGATCTCGATCTCGATCGACCGATCTCGATCTCTCTCTCTCTCGATCGATCTATCTCTCTCTCGATCTCTCTCTCTCTCTCTATCTCTCTCTCTGTCTCGATCTCGATCTCTCTCGAGGTTATTCTAGCCCAAAATCTTTCTTCTACTCAATTTCAGAATTTCACAGAACTCAATTTTTCCTTACTTTATCATCATTACTTTATGTGCTCAAAATGTGTTCCCTGACCCATTGTTTGTGTTCCCTAGCCCGTTGTTTGTGTTCTTTGGGCACTTATACTGAACAAAATTCCTCATGGTTGAATTTATTGTGGTTCTCTATCCGCGGAACGCTTTCATCTTGTTTATTGTGTTTCGTGTGGACATCTTGGTGCCCTGAAAACAATGAATCATATGATTTATGCCTTAGCTGGTATATTAACAGCCAAGGCAGGCAGCATATGTATACAATATGCAACGTAGGGTAACGTCTTGGATGTTATAATAGCCTGGCGAACCTATCAGATGGGAATAGGCAATTCTAATCCAGTATAGTTTGTTCGAGCAATTTGATTGGTTAACTGGTAGAAATTTCCGACCACAAAATAAAGCATTATAGGTCGCAAATGTCATTCGGCCGCTTCACGGTTATTGATTCCTACGCCACGAAGATTGCATAACAATCAAAATGGCGGCCTCAGGCGATCGAGGGCAGCGTAATTGGTGGAGCGATGACGACGCAGAAATCGGACAATTTATTACATTTGTGTCATTTTACGACACATCTGACACAGAAATACTCCATGTGGTAGAATAATAATCGAATAATCGCGGACTGAGGGCCATACTTCTTTGAGTAGGATGACACCTTCGCCGGCTTCGGTGTCTTGGATACGGTGTTTGACATCCAGATACCAGGGGCTTCCAATCGCAGTTCACCGGCGGCTGGCCATGGTATGCCTCTGATACACGGCGTTTTCCCTTTTCAAAAGGAGACTAGCTGGAAGACCGAGATGTCGGTGCGCAATAAATATACAACAAAACAATCAAAACGGAATGTAATGTACAGCTATTTCACCGTAAGTCACAGCATAAATCACAAACTGTAATTGATATTTCGCTACAGAACGGTCCTTCGCTGGCTTGTTGAGGAGTTTATGTGAGGGCGATGTTATAGTTCGGAAAATGATGTCACATGAATTTTGTTGATGAAACCAGACGTTTATTTTGTCGTGAATAAACCTATCACATAAGCAAACTGATTAGTCCATCTTAACCCTACCTGGCCTGTTGGGGGGGGGGGGCGGAAAGTGCCCCCCCTAGTGAACTTTTCACTGCTGCTCCGAAACGACAAATCCGAGGAGGCTGAAACTTGGTGACTTTTAAGCTTATCTTATTGGGGTCATTTTGAGTCTATTTTCATATACCCCCGGGCAGAGAATCATGGGTAAATTCAAAATGGCGGCCATGTGGTATCCGCGAAAGTCGTGTTTTTCAACCTTTTCGCTCCATTTTTTCACATTTTTCTTGCCTAAAAGACCTTGAAAGTATTTTATTTATGCAAAACGAATTATTCTATATTTTATTTGATTTTTTTCGAGAGAAAAATCGGAAAAATGAAAATTTCGAAAAATCGACCCGAAAAAGGCCGTAAAATGGCTTCCGAGAATATTGCGTCACTGTGACGTCATCATGGCGGCCATCTTGGATTTTGTAATATTTCCCGGTAGAGCTTGAACCCAACATACTGTGTGGTAAGTTTCAGCGCTCTAGCCTTAGTGGTAGAGAAAATATATAGGGGGGCACTTTCCGCCCCCCCCCCCCTCCCCCACAGGCTGCGATACACCCCAAATCGCCCAGGCCAGATAGGGTTAAGTCTTGTTTGTTTGTTTTTTATTTATCTATAAGGAACTATTTTATACGTATGTACCACCGTTTAAATGAGCGACGTGGCTTATGGACGTGTTTGACCTTATTATTTTATTCACAAACTCGTCTGCTTTGATGATGAAAAAAAGGTTTTAAACCTTGTCATGTGGTATTATTGGAGTAGAATGGGGATAATCCTGCTGTATTTTATGATTTGAGACTGTTAATGCTTGGTTTTTCGGTCGCAAATATCCGTTTTACCGGCGACGCGGGGGTATGATGAATGGGAATGCACTAGAATACGTCATGTGGATCAATTTACACCACACCGGTGCCGCACTGAACTCTTCCGTAGTTCGTTTTTCCCAGCTACAATTCGTGATTGGAATACTCTACCCGTTCCCGTGAGGAATTCTGCTAGCCTTCCACAGTTCAAACACCAATTCATAAAAATGTATCCTAAACCTATCCCTCCTCCTTGGAATTATATTGGCCCAAGGTCACAAAACATCATACTGTGTCGAATTCGTAATGGATGCAGCAACTTGAAACGACACTTGTTTGACAATCATGTAAGCGACAACGCGATATGTAATTGCGGCTGCCTTGACGAAACTGTCGAGCACTTTTTCTTCCACTGTCCCCTTTTTATCACTCAAAGACAACGTTTGATTGCTAATCTGCTGGACATCTACGATGATCCCTATTCTGTCACTTGTCCCAATCTCCTTTTTGGAGATTGTGATAAAAGTCTAACAGAAAATATTAATATCCAGATGCACCTGGAAGCTTTTGTTATAGAAACCAACAGGTTCCAACGCTGACTTGATTTTCGCGATCAGATAGAAATGAAACATTTCTTTATATGTAGGTCATTCGCCCCAGATGCAGCTTCTGACCAATGACACTCCCTCCGTCCAATACTACGTTTTAATAGTACAGCATTAATGGAAATAACTCATTTAAACCGAAAAAAAATTTGTATGTTTATTCTTTACTACTAAAACATTTACATCATCACTCATCATATAAAGTATCCTGCCATAAATGAATATGTACATATTCTTCTATGTGTATGTGTTGAATAACTATTGTTGTATATACGACTGGGAGACACACTAACGAGCTCTGGCTCATTGTGCTCCCACTGATTCAATAAAATATTGTTTAAACCAATGCACTAGAACATCAGGGTCCTACTATCGGGGTGACATCATTGTTTTACATTCGGGTCTTCGGTCAGTCTGACCTATATCCGGGTCCTACTATTGGGGTGGCATCATTTTTTTTTACATCCGGGTATTCGGTCTGGTGATAGGAATGCATGTACTGACCTGTATACGGGTACTCGTCGTTTTTTCCCCATTCTTTACATCCGGGTCTTTTTTTATCATTATCATCCGGGTCCTATCAGGGTTGTACAGCCGGGCACATTAACGGTCTCAAATCATCAAATACAACAGGGTTATTCCCTAAATTTGCGAGCGTCATATGTAACCGACGGTTCAACATCAACATATGTCAACATCAGAAAATGGAGAAGGCTCGTTGACTACAAGTCGCTATTCAGAGAATAAGTTTGTTTGGCCGGACTCCCGCTCTCTGTGTTATCCCCACGTCAATTATATATAGGTAAAATTAAGTACAAGGGGTCAAGATGAGGCGGGGCGGGGTGTGTTAAGAACGCCATATTTCACCACATACAAATATCAACTAAGTCCTATATTGTAAGAGTTGTGAGAACAGAGAATGTATGAGGATGACTTTGGTCAATGATAATTCTTCGGTGATCTCCTCTCACTTGCAAATGAACGTGCGCAATTTGAACTCAACCGTATATCATATCAGGTCATGGAATAATGCTACCTCTTGTCAAATTATAATATATCCGGAACCTCCTTAAAGACTGAATTTTCTCAATAATCTGAGTCTTTTTTTCTAATTTGCAGAACATCGTACACCATGGCCGACTGTTCAGATGAAATCGTTCGCCGCGCGTCTCAAAGCGGCAATGCTGTCTTGTTTCTTCTCTTCATAGTCGGCAGTATGGCATCGCCAATTCAAACGAATGGAGCCAATCCCGAAGAGGTGAATGAAATTGTTAGGAGCATGACCACCTTTTCTCTCGACTTATACGGCCAACTCAGCAAAGAGAATCCAGATGAAAATCTGTTTTTCTCTCCAATAAGTATATACACTGTATTGGGGATGGTTTACGCCGGAGCTAGAGGTATAACTGCAACACAAATGTCTGACGTCCTCCACTTTGACACAATAGTTGACGTACCCTCATCATTTAGCGATCTTCTTCGGAGCCTGAATCGGGATAACGCCTCGTACGTGTTGAGTACGGCAAACAGAATTTACGTGGATGAGAGATTCGAACCTGCCGAGACGTTTCTGGACGTGTTAAATTCATCTTACCAATCCGAAGTCACGAATGTTAATTTCGTCGATTACCCTGAAGATGCCAGACATCGTATCAACCAATGGGTTGAGGAAAAGACGGCCAATAAAATAAAAAATCTAATTCCCAAAGGTGGAGTGGCACGATCCACCGCAATGGTCTTGGTGAATGCGATATATTTCACAGGGAATTGGCAAAGAAAGTTTCAAGCCAGATCCACGAATCTTGGAACGTTCCACGTCGCGGGGAATAAAAAAATACAGATGGATATGATGTCTGAGAAAGCCAGATTCCCTTTTGGCGAAATACCGGAACTAGCCTGTCACATCCTGGAATTGCCTTACGTTCAAAATGACATCAGCCTGGTTATAATGTTACCCAATCAACGAGATGGCCTGACCCGGCTTGAAGAAGGTATCACACCGGCCATTCTACAATCAGTGAATAGCGTTACTCGGAATCGAACGGTAATAATTGGGTTACCAAAATGCAAGTTAGAAGAGAATTATGAACTCAGCAAATTCCTCGTTAAACAGGGGATGTCGGATCTATTCGATGCACGGAGAGCGAATCTGTCTGGTATTAATGATAGGGTGAGATTGACCGTTTCGAGGGTCTTCCACAAGGCTTTTGTTGAGGTGGAGGAAGAGGGGACAGAAGCTGCTGCCGCTACAGCAATAGTAATGGGGTTTAGAACAGTCGCCTTTTTTCAGCCACCACCAACGTTCATTGCTGATCATCCCTTCTTTTTCTTCATCCGCCACAACAAATCAGGTGCCATTTTATTCATGGGACGTCTCCTACGTCCGAAGGATACGTCTGCTTAGAATATCTACCTCCCTCCTATAAGGGGTGGGGGTAAGCGAGGACCCTTTCCTGTGTGCTGCGAGATTTCTCTTAATTAGATAGATTAAACAGAAAAAAATCATACAGAGAACGGGAGAGGGGTTCACTGAGAGATCTGCGGCCACAATTCTAGAGAGCGATTCTTTTCAGTACATGGACAAGTTTTTACGTTACCTTTGAATGTTTGGGAGACATTTCCAGGAGCTACAAAAACTTTAGGATCACAAGTTTTATCCACATGAATGAGGGAGATAATAGCGAAACAAATAGAATTTTACACTGGCTATGACAGGGCCAGTTCATCGAACAAATTTGATGGCTGTCCCACGTCCATACTTCACGTATTAAGGATCAGGAAAGAATACATACAGTAGTATTCTTAGGGCAACAATGGGTCAAGATTCGGAGCTTTTTAATAGATTCTTACATGGAGTATCAACCGTGTGACGTACTGAATGCCACGACAACTCACCAGGGAGAGCGATACCAATAACATATAACTCTGCTCTCAACCTCTCAAATATATACTGCCACACCAACATGTTCTAAAAGCTTACTTATAACACAGTTAAACTTGCAGTAGGCCTACCAAACTGGGGGTTTGTATACCTGGAGCCAACCTAATATATTATGAACGTTTTTGAATGGAGCTCCATCGGCACATCGCGGAATGCTTCGAATGGCACGATGTATAGTTCTTCAGAGAAATATTTTTTAAAAGTAATTCCCGGATACCATAACTACCATCTTCGTATATCCAAGTCGAACACTACACGTGTTGTCTTGGCTGAATGTATCACATTATCTGATCAGAATACGGGTTGGGTGATGTCATAGCTCTATAAATATTCTGTTGTCCATATTCAAATTTGATTGGCTATTCGAAAGAAACTAACATCAATACAACCACCACTTGCCATATTTGGAAATCACACGGGCAGACATCAAAGAAAATCCTCGCTACACGGTGTTGGCAAGCTCCTATCTTTACTGACTATATGACATCACGCGCGTTTCCCGGTTTGAACAATTTACTCTATTTATTAGGCCAGGTACGCTCATACTAACAGCTTGTATCACTGACGTCCCTACTCTCCTTGTTCCCCCACTGATTCACACCGCATATTTCGCACCTCTTGGCCGTTAGGGGGCGCTCTGCACAGGCCAACCGCCGATGGCCAATGAATATCACTTTTACCGAAAAGAGTCTCGGTCCGCTTTGTTTATCACGGCAACCATCATCCGGGCATCCGCCACCTTGTCTCTCAGTGGGTGAGAAATCTTTCGGCTAGTCACCATAAACTGTTTCCATCAAATGATGGCGCTAAGCTGTACAGATTAGTCTCTCGGTAACAGTACTAAACTACCCGACGTATACGACATCTACTGAGTGATAACTGTCTGGAATAACGCGAGAAACTAGTGAACTATTTCTTCACAATCAACTGTGAAACGAAGCAACATGAGTTGTCTCTCTTGTCAAACGTTCACATGACATTAACGGCAAAAATAATAATAAACCGCAAAAACAACTCATACTTATTTTAATTTCAGGGTTAAGAGTGAATAGATTTTTGGATAACTTCCTCCATTGTCGTTATATTTAGTAAGGTTCGTCAACTGATTGCAAAAATTTGTTCACTAATAATCCCTTCAAATAATTAACACAGTCGCTATTTTTATTAAATCCCACTGATAAGACCACGCTTCATCGTCATGAGTATATAAGATCATGTTGCCTACATTGGTAAGGTAACTACACCGTTCAAGTGTTTCAGATTTTGAACTGAATATTGACTTAATATTACGGAAAGCGTTCGTTGTAGAGATGATGTAAGAGGGAGTCTCGCTGTCAAAATAGTGATATGCCTCCCACTTTAAGTGAGAATCGGGATCTCAATATCAGGAATATCTGTTGGGAATGTGGGTGTGACGTAATTTCGATCACGTTAAGTAGTTAGCCAATCCTGCATGGTTAGCATGAGGAACCTGGTTACCTCCGAGCTATTACGGCACCGGGATTGGATAACCAGATAAAGCGCCCCCTAACGGCCAAGAGGCGCGAAATATGCGGTGTGAATCAGCAGGGGAACAAGGAGAGTAGGAACGTCAGTGATACAAGCGGTTAGTATGAGTGTATAGGCCGAGGTAAATGACGGAACGTTGGTGTAGTATTTAACTTGAAATGTGAAGATGCATAACTTCGAACCAACGTGAAAATCCATCTTCACATTTCGAGATCAATACTGCACTAATGTTCCGTTCACGTGTTTTAGTCTTTGACTTGGCTTGGGTATGCGAAGATGAGAAAACCCTTATATGATTACAATCCAAACCTGTGCGTCTTCATAATGAATTCTCACTTCCATTCAATAATGTAAACACCAAATACAATGTAAACAACTATAAATTCATGTGTCTATTTAACGCCAAACTTGTTTCTCGTAAAAGACACCATTGAACATTAACTGGGACATGTACTTTGGATTTAAGCCAGGTACATGTACACACGAGCCAGTTTTCCTTGACAAGTGAGACCAAATTTATGGAAGTCTGTTGTGGCCATTAGCTTCCTTACAATCTTGTATTATAGACGATGACCGTATACCAGAGCAGGATATAGGGAATGACTGTAACGGTCTTCCACAAATTTGGTCTCACTTGTCAAGAAAAACTGTGTCGGGTGTGTACCAGGCCTTGAGGGTGGATATATCTGAATTTGGTACCCCTACCACCGTGGACCACCGTTCTAGAACGGAGACGAAATAGGGATGCAATTAATATATTAAAGAGGTGGTTTTCAAATCCAACGAGAAAGAATTAATCGAGAATATCGACTCTTGAGGTGATCGGATTGAGCGTTGACGCTATTAATTCTTTCATATTATTCATATTTCGTTGTTCATATTTATCAGTGTATCTCACGGCTGAACATTTGGCAGAACAAAATGCTGTAATTGATCTCAACCCTGATGACGTTTTATCTCTCTTTCAATCACGTGATGAATTTTCATTAACTTAAAGTGACCGTAAACCCTCAAGCTCAAGGTGTGTATACTTTGAGTTTCAACACAGACTCACTGTTCCAACGTGCATGTTCCAAAATCTGGGAGATGGTAACTCATGAGTGTCAAGTCAATTTGAATCTTGTATTTCATATCCCAGATTTTGGAATATGCACATTGGAACAGTGAGTCTGTGTTGAAACTCAAAGTATACATACCTTAATTTTGAATCAAGCACTGGAAAGTGCATACAAAGTTTGAAATAGATGTATTAAGGCAGTGTGACGTCACTGGACCTAAATATGATTGCAAAAGACCACCATAGAATACCATGCTTTAACCGCAGTTTACTCTGTATAATAAAATCGTAAAAAATTAAAATAAATATTTTCCGACACTGTTCGCAATGGTCTTTCATTTGATGGAAACTTTACTTGAGGGTTTACGATCACTTTGTCAAAGCACAGTACAGGTGCCCAAAATGTGTGAAGTCCTGTATGTAACCTGACACGCCAAAGCATACAGGTCGTGTTCTTCAGGCATTGCCAGTCCGGGAGATTTCGCTTTGGCAATTAAATTGACGAGTGCTCATTCACCCCCATGGCTCATTCACCCCCATGTGTTCATTCACCCCCATGGGTTAGTTTATAGGGATAGGAAGATCGCGTGCCCTTTCTATACTACTCATCGCGCACTACTCATCGTGCATGCGCAGTCGACCCAACCTCTGTAGGGTGCAAGCCTGGCCCATGGAATCTCAGGTAGTGAAAACCCCAGGTCTCTCGCCCCACCCTATCCCGCGCCACACCTATGCGACCCGCTGTGCAGTGAGTAAAGCGGAGTAGGAGGAGGAGGAGGAGGAGGAGTAGGAGGAGTCGGACACGCCACGGATACTAGGGAGATGTCATGTTACATGAGGGAGGTGGCAGGGTCATGAAATATCAATTATTATGATCCTCACCGGTCATTTTCTATCGACGTACATTGCATCATGGGATATAGGGAGTAGGATAAAACGTAATCAGGTTCCAGGCCTATTACTCGATTTTGCAGGTTCCGACTGCTCATCCATTATATAATCCAATGAACCTTTATAAAAACTATGTGGTTGGCTAGATTTTCTTCCAACTTTCTTCACCAATAATATGCCGGATTTCCATTTGAAAATTTGAATTGACCAATCAAGTGTTTTCAAACTGGAAGATATCCCATGGTGCAATGTTGTTTCTATGGAACTTCGAACACATCACGTTTGGTGCATCGGAGTGATTCATTATGTTAGACACTCTATAAAGTAAATTGTATTCAACACAGAGAATATTTCATGTAATACGAATCATTGTTTATGTGAAATATAGGCAGTCACAATTTCAGTGTTAATGGTCATGCCAAAACACCTGGGCTTCACAACAAAGTGAGGTTAATTCCTTCCGCGTGTTTTCTGACTTCATTCGAAAGGATATGTTAATATACCCAGGAAAGCATCAGGGATTTTTAACGATTGTTGAGCTACAATCATCATAAACTACGATACATATGGAAGTCATTGTGATATAATATTCTATATTTCGGTTGGGCTTATGCCATCATCAGGAATACCCATGAACAACTGGAGTATACAGTCGGATGTATATACAAGTTTGAGTAGAAAAGGCGGTAATTATAGAAGCGAGCATTGGAGTTCAGCAAACAATGATCAACCACTGGTGGGAGTTACACTCAATATATATGAGTACTGGTTAAACCGCATAGGCAATGGAGCTCATGTTGACCTGAAGACAATGAGGTCCTTTGATGCCATTATTCCATGATTTAGTTTAGGTGTTTTACTCTTGATAGCAAGTGCGTCTTTGAACAATTTAGTTCATTCCAATTCTTGGCTCTATTATTTTAACATTGGGTAATAACATGTGAGGGGACAGAGCAAATGTAAGTCTTATGTCTGCACCAACTGGTATAGCTATGAGATCACATATGTGCTGAAAACTAAGACATTTCAAGACATGTGACTGGATCTCACTTTTGTCTCGGCTTTGCTCTTCTAACCTCGTAAAGGGACATCGTTCAGTTTTGCCAATGTATTTAGTACCACATCCTGGGCAGCTAAACTCATATACAACATAGCTTTTCAGTTTTACAGGAATACAATCTTTGTATGACACAATAGAGGAAACCTTCTGAGTATTGTAAATAATGACAAAGTTGGCGGCACCTGTTAAGGATGTCCGCTGGTGGTAAATCAAAGTAATTAACTTTTTGAATAATGTGTGTTGTTGCATTTATAATTGTGTAATATGAGGAAAAACAAAGAAAAAAATATAGATTGCTGTGCATTTTTTAGCTGTAGGCAACATTAAGTGAACTGCCCTATGCTCAATTTGATAACCTAGAAAGCATAGGGAATAGCCCTAGTTTTGAAGCATATTCATGAAAAATTCATATAAATAGTATTTAACTTTTTCTTATATTCTAACTGTTTGCAGATAATCACAATGTCTATCAAAATTTAGCAAATTGGATGGATGTTGCTGTGCAAAATTCTCGGCTAGAAGGCTTTTAAAGGAAATCCCCATCTCTTAACCTAGGGAAGGGAGATAACCCAACAGAAAAACAGGCAAAATGGCTGCCAAAGTCAAAAACCACCAGCGGACATCCTTAATAGCCGCAGTGATCATCATCCCTGTCACGTGTCTTCTATCAAATCCGTGTCATGAAGGATATCTTATTCACCATAATGATGCATTCCGTAGCGCATTCGTGACCTCTCCGAATATCCACATATTTGAGCGGATTATGTGTCAGATAATATGTTGTATATTTCATTCCCTCTGTTCGTTTTTAATTCACTTGATTCGTATCCGTCGTTGTTTTGACTTGAGAGGCGCCTCCATGCGGTTTCTCTCTGGAACATCAAAGAGTTTTTTCTCAAGCTTTCCCACGAAGTTCCCACGAAGGCTGAGCATCGCCCAAAAATGCCATTCTTTCATTGGCTATTATTTTAAACTGACAGTTGCGGTGATAACTGTAAAATCCTATTCTGCCTGCAGGGTCTGGTACGGAGTATACAGACCTGCATTATGAAGGATCGATGGGCTACAATCAACATTGAAAGTTACTAAACGGAAAGTAGAATGCTAAACTCCATGAAGAAGAACAGGTGGCGTCTGCCCGTGATTTTGTTGCCAAATTGTGTCTTGAAATACAACGAATGTACATATAAGGAAAAATTGTATAAATACTCCAGTGGTCAAACCACACAATAACGAGAAGACTCAAACCACGTGCGAAGAGTTTGAAAAGCAGCTCAGAATGATAGATATCCCTTGCAAATGGAGGCTGTTAGAGGACGGATAATCAGCGCCATCTGTGCAACTGGCTCACGAGTATTCAAAAGAAAATTATATATTGAACTAATGTGTCTTTTAAGTTCTCGACTGAATGACGTTCGAGTTAGTGGAAGTAATCCAACCAATATAGAATTTACAGGGATCAGAGTGCCCCTCAGCAAAAATATAAGGAGAAAATATAGGAGGTTTTTCATGAAAACAAGCAGCCAGAGGATGTTAAGTCCCCCGCCGAAATGGCAGCAATATTTTTCAGCATTGTTGGTCTCGGGGGATATAAATGAGGGAGGCAACTGCTACTTCATAGGCGTTGAATGCGGAAGGGTCTTTCTGCCTTCCCAAGTTTTAAAATCAACTCGGTTGACTGAAAGTTTTTTTGCTTCTGTAATTTAGTTTCCATGCAGTGAAACATGGAAATTATGTAAGCGAGAAGCGACTCCAAGTGACATCTCAAGGCATATTATCTGCAAACCAAATTTGACGAGAAGCTGAATGCATCCTCAACCTATTGTCTGGAAACCAAATTTTAAATTTGCCACCAGGTGTCGCCAGCTGTAGGTGCAAGTGGGCGAAATGCAATCCCAAGGATCATCTCATGACATGGTGTATCAGCATACGAACTTTGGGAAGAATCTGAAAAGGGGTTATTGCCCGGGAAACAAATTTAGATTTGTATGCACAAGTGTGCGAAACACAATCCCAAGTGGCATCTTATGGCATATGAATACTAAATTTGGGAAGAATCCGATTAGCAGTTGTCAAATTATTGCCAGAAACAAATTTCAGATTTTTCCACCAGGTGTCGCCACCAGTATGCAGAAGCAGGTGAAATACAATCCCAAGGGGCATATCATGGCATGGTATCTGCATACCAATTTGGAGGAAACTGATGAGCGAAATCAAATTTAGATTTGACACGAGATGGTGCTACCTGTAAGCACAAGTGGGCGAAATGCAATCCCAAGCGACATCATATGTCATGATATATTCATACCAGATTTAAGAAGAATCTGACGCGCGGTTCTCAAGTTATTACCCGGAAACAAATCTTTCCGGCACCACCTGTAAGTAAAAGTGAGCGAAAGGCAATCCCACGCTACATCTCCTGGCATGATACATGCATGCTAAATTTGAGGAAATTCCGATGAGCAGTTCTCAAGTTAATGGCTGAAAACATATTTTGATTTTAACACCTGGTGGGGCCACCTATAGGCGCAAATGGGCGAAATGCAATCTCAAGCGACATCTTGGGTCATGGTATTACCCGGAGACAGATTTGGGATTTTACCACCAGGTGGCGCAACCTGTAAATGCAAATGAGTGAAAGGCAGACCAATGCAACATCTCCTGGCATGATACATGCATGCTAAATTTGAAAAGAATCCGATGAGCATGCAGTTCTCAAGTTATTGACCAAAAACAAATTTCAGATTTTGTCATCAGGTGGCGTCACTTTCTGAACAGAAATGGATAACGCAATCCCAAGCAACATCTCATGACAAGGTACAATGTATATGCATGCCTAATTTGGGAAGAATTTAGGCATGCATAAGTAAGCCAAACCAAATTTCGAGCAACATTTCAAAGCGTTTGCAAGTTATTGCTTGCAGCACAAAAGAACGGAAAGAACCCTAGTGGCGCCACCTACAGGCAGATCTTTCTGAAACGCAATACCAATCAACATCTTGTTTCAAGGAATGCATATGCCAAATATTGAAGAAACTAGATACAGTCGATCGAATACGATTGGTGGCATGCCTTTAGTAAAGGAAACATTCATTATTTGTGAAGAAAGTAAAAACGTAAAACTTAAGAAAAACATCATTAACATGGCCCCATAAGATGCCTTCAGGGTAGGTACCCACATACTAAAGTTAAAAGAATCCATTAAGGTACAACAGTTAATGTCCGGAAATGCAATTTTACCTTGGCCCTCAGGTAGCGCCATGTGTAGGCAGATAGGCATAAAAAATAATCCCAACCGAGATCTTGAGGCAAGATCCCTTGACATTGAAATAGAAAATGTTAACTTGGCCTACAGGTGGCGCCACCTATGAGCAGATCGACAAGAACAACAATATCAAGTGAAACCTTCAGGTAAGGTACATGTATACCAAATTTGGAAAGAATTCATTCAAGTATTAAAAAATTATTGTCCGGAAACATACTTTTAAATTTGCCCCCAGTTGGCACCACCTATATGTGGATCGGCATGAAAAACAATGCCAAACGAGAAATTGATGCGAGGTACCTACACACCAAATTTGGAATGAATCAGTTCAGGTTTTCAAAAGTTATTGTCTGGAAACACTTCACTTAGCTTTCAGGTGATCCCCATATCAACATGAAAAACATTCTCAAGCCAGATCTTAGGCAAGGTACCACCACACCAAATTTGGAAAGAATCCTTAAGGTTTTCAAAAGTTATTGTCTGGAGATGCAATTTTAGCCTGGCCCGAGGTGGCGCCACCCAGAAGCGGATTGGCACGAAAAACAATTCCAAGCAAGATCTATAGACAAGGGATATATTTACCAAATACAAAAACATGGGTCTGTGCCTGATAAACTGAAACCTTTTGGGGTTGCAATTATCCCAATATTGCAGACAACACACAAATTTCAGCTTCTGCCAAGATATATTGGAGATATATATGCTCAGACACAATATATGAGGGTCGGGCGAGGGCTAGTTTGGGAGATAGAGGGAGCGGCTCGGCGCCCTGGGGATGGCAACATGCTCTTCTTGAGGGTAGTGGTAGGTGTGCTGACATGAAAGCCATAGAAAGCTCCCTGTACATGAAACAACCATACTGACAACTGCATGCCATCATCTGTCAGTCCGAAAAACCACAAGGTGGAATTCAATTCAATTCAGGAAATTGATCATATGCACATTGTGCACCCAAACTTTAGGAACTCAGTTGTAAGTTACACGTGTGGACACAAATGGTTCCTGTAGAAGCTTTAGGGTAAATCATATGATGTGAGATACAATTATTTGATAGCAAAATTGAAGGAAATGTTGTTCTTCATTTAAGATGACACGACATTCCAAAAAACAAAAACGGGATCGGTATTTCATGTTATACATCTGAAATAAAATATGGTTCGTGCAAAAGCTTTAGGGTAAATCATATGATGTGGATTACAATTATTTGATAGCAAAATTGAAGGAAAAGTTTTCCTTCATTTAAGATGACATGAAATTCAAAAACCAGGAGGATTTCCCCGCCAGTTATTTCATATTATACTTCTGAAATAAAATATGGTTCATGCAAAAGCTTTAGGGTAAATCATGTGATGTGGAATAGAATGATTTCATAGCAAAATTGAAGGAAATATTGTCCTTCATTTAAGGCGACACGAAATTCAAAACTAACACAGGTTCGATACTACCAGTTATTTCATATTATACTTCTGAAATAAAATATGGTTCCTGTAAAAGCTTTAGTGTAAATCATATGATGTGGAATAGAAGCCCCTCTCCCCCTCTCTACCAAACTTTCTGCGCTATATCCGGAACGACAAAAAATGAAGAGCTGAAACTCCATGACTTTATAGTTTGTCATATTGGGGTCATTTTGAGCCTATTTGCGTAACTCCCCGAGCAGAGAATCATGGGTAAATTGAAGATGGCGGCCACGCGGGGTATCAGAAAAGTGATGTTTCTGTCATATTTCTTCAACATTTCTGCTTTTCCCCGATGAAAAGTGGACAAAAACTATTTGCTAATTTATCATGCAGTTTTTGCTGAGAAATTGCATAAATAAAAAAATCGGAAAATCTGACTGAAATATCGACCAAAAAATGCCGTTTTCGAAAATGACGTCACTGTGACGTCATCAAAGCGGCCAACTTGGATTTTTGTTTACATTTTCTGGTAGAGCTTGATCCAAGGGTATAGTATGATAACTTTCAGCCCCCTAGCTCAAGGGGTAAGAAAAATAATTACCCCCCCAGGCCTGGACAAGTCCCGAAAATCTCAGGCCAGATAAGGTTAACAAAATAGTGTCCTTCATTTAAAGCGACATGAAATTCAAAGCTAACAGCGAGCAGTGGAAGGAAAAATGACAAACGCATTTAGGGATGCCTGATTATTAGACAAAGCATTTGGAAGTTATCGCTTGTGAAGAATTTGAATGGAAACCACGGATATGCACAGAAGATTGGAACAGGTGGATCTTGCTGAAACGCAATACCAACCCATGTCTGGTCACAAGGAGTGTATATGCTAAATTTCGAAGGAATCCGACAAAGCTTTTGGAAGTTATCGCCTGAAGAATTTGAACAGACATCCACAGACACAAAGAGAGCAAGACCCATTTTAACTGGAACTGACACAAAGAAGCGAAACTCAGTGGCGCTACCTTCAGGCAAATGTTACTGAATTACAACACATATAAGGGAAGTGGGAAGAGGTGCCGACATACTGACTGCGTCACATGACTTCACAGAATAGTCCTCTGGTTAACCTATTCTAAAGCACATACCAAGAATCTAACGATTAGTGATATGTGTTGTATCTCAGGTACGCTTTATTGTACCTGTTCATGTGGCAACTTGGATGATATGACCACACGGCCCCTAGCACCGGCATAAGCGGTATTAGATACAAATCTAGAGAGCTATGATGGAAATGCTCTGACAACTCGTATACTGGTAATTGGTGAGCTGTTTCGCTGTGACAGCTCGTATACAACCGTGTCTTCTCACAAGGAATGCGTATGCCGAATTTCGGAAGAATCCAAGAAAGCGTTTGGAAGTTATCGCTTGTAACTGACACCCACGGACACAAAGAAGCAAGATCCATTTTGACCCAGTCGCGCCACCTTCAGGCAGATGTTGGTGAAATGCGATACCGAGTGGCGTCTGGTCGCAAGGAATGCGTATGCCGAATTTCGGAAGAATCCAACAAAGCGTTAGGAAGTAATCATTCGAACAGACATGCACGGACATCCAAGGACACATAGAAGCAAGAACCATTTTAAAGTCCCCCGGCCGCGTTGCGGCGGGGGACAATAAATAGAAGAAATATAGGATTTTTTCCCCCAGAAATATAGGAGTATATAGGATCATTCTTTCACAGTTTCATGCCGAATTGAATAACCAACACCCTATACCTTTCCGACAAAAGTAAGACATTTCACCAAAAAAGTAGGACAAAATGAAAATATACACAATTGTTACGTGTAACGTGTAAGCAGTTTACATGCAATATGGTCATTTTTTTGTTTGAGCCAACTTGAGTGAAACTTTTTACTCCCTCTTTTTCTGTTGCAATGTAAGATCACTGGGATCCCACTCACCTTTGGGCAAAAGATAGGGGTAAAATTCTCCCAAAATAGGGCAAAATATGGGGGAAATATATGAAGAAGTAAGGCTTTTAGAGCAAATATATGGTTAGTACATATGGATGTGTTTGAAGAACGACACAAGACATTGGACACCATCCTCACCTACAGTCATTTCTACCAACACTTGACCTGAATTCAATTTCTTAACATGTTACTATTATTCTTGTATACACATGCATGTAGGACCTTCCACGATGTACACAGTACCATTCTTCCGGAAATATCCTTCCAAATAATGCAATAAATATTTCTCCATGCACAGAGAATACAATTTGTTCACTTTTTTAGGATTAACCAGGATTTCATCTAGCAATTTGGAGTAGGGGACCTATCTACTTATATTTCTGAAAAAATAATTGAACAGTGAACAGTGGGTGAATTAAGATGTGCTTAGGGAGTGAACTACTAAGCGTGGGATCTTTTCACGAGAAGGATCCGCGGGAATTGAATATACGCGAAAATTTGATAACGGTCTGCGTGTAATATGGTGCAATAAGTCTTCAAAATGGCGAAATCATTAATATTCCGTCTTGAGGTTCACCCTCCATTGTTTAGATCTAGCGCATACAGCATTTATGTCGTACCGTGTAATTGTATTGTCAGTTTTTCCATTAAAGTAAACATGAAAAAAATAAATGACCACATCATTCAATTTGTACAATCTTATTTCAATCAATTAATTACTCACTGGAATTCTCCGCCCGTATGAGTGGCGTAGTATCTGTAGTGTCTTCCTCCATGTCAACACATTAGGTTTACAGGTATAAGAATATATGCATGCTGTAATCTGCAGACTTAAGAAAGTCTCTCACTGACTGATATATTATGCAGTAACACGGATTATCCATCCACAGAATAAAAATTTCAACATAACACCAATCTTTCTAATATCCAGGTCACATTGACGTAGTGGATTGACCCCCGCGAGTGTTAGCGTATTTAACGTTAAGGGGGTGATGTAGGGGCAACGTTTTGGAATTTGTGTAATAGGAAAGAGTCTCTTCTTTGGTGTATTCTGCATGAATATAGTAATGTCATACTTCAAAATGTTCCTTGTGCCACGGAGAATCCCACCATAAAATATTTGAGATGCAGATGTATCTACATGAATAAAAATCCACAAAAACAATTGTTCTTGGGACTGCCAGCAAGAAGTACATAAATATTAAACACACAATATTAAAAAACATGCAGTTAAGAAAATTCTGTATGGTATGTGCTACAACAAAGACTATGTTAGATATGAAAATTGTTTTGGGAAGTATTTTTTTTATATTTTTTTTTTACTTTATGCGTAATTGTCTTAGACTAGAAATTTTGTGTACCTGACATGTGGATCAGATCATATAGATATGTGTCAATTGGAAATTAATTATGCAGCTTCTTTTAGAACCTGGCACAATCAAAACGAGCTGTGAATGAATGGACCACAATAGGTAGTTGGAGATTGAATAGAAAGAATCCAGGGCATTTCCCTCAATGACTGCACAAACTGGATTAGATGTATTAGCTTTTCAAACGAGCACAAGTTGGGGACAGTGGGGTGACACGCAGGTCTGTCTTGGATAATTCCACACAGCGTCGGACTGTCCCTCATATTGACTGACACGAATTATCATTGCCTTGGACAATTATGTTGACATAGTAAATGATAAAAGAAAAAAATCTTTTGAAAATACTTTCCAGTGGGATTTTCTTTTCTGACATAGCCTTTGTTGTAACAGTGATTTCATACAATTTTTAGGACATCTTTGACGAGTTTTTTATTGACTTCTGCTAGCAGTGCCGCGAAGCTTTGTTTCTGTAATTATATACTCCACTTTACATTGTTTGTTCAAAGGGGTGTCATATTCACATTCAGCGAGGTTTGAGGAAAATATGTTATTGGCCACCAACTGTATGTAGTTGAACATATATCATCTCCTTAATGATGTCCGCTCGTGGTTTTTGTCTTTGGCAGCCATTTTGCCTGTTTTTCCTATTGGGTTATCTCCCTTTCCTAGGTTAAGAGATGGGGATTTCCTTTAAAAGTCTTATAGCCGAGAATTTTGCACAGCAACATCCATCCAGTTTGATAAATTTTGATAGACATTGTGATTATCTACAAACAGTTAGAATATAAGAAAAAGTTAAATACTATTTATATGAATTTTTCATGGATATGCTTCAGAACTAGGGCTATTCTGATCCTATGTTTTCTGGTTATCAAATTGTGCATGGGTCAGTCCACTTAACGTTGCCTACAGCTAAAAAATGTACACCAACCTATATTTTTTTTCTTTGTTTTTCTTCATATTACACAATTATGAATGCAACAACACACATTATTCAAAAAGTTGTTTACTTTGATTTACCACCAGCGGACATCCTTAAATCAGATTTCTTCAGTATAACGGCTGTCCTACAACACTTTGGAAATTTTGAAGAAAAGACAAGGCGCAGTAAGGGATCACGGTTCACATCGAAGAGGTGCAAAGTCCTTACACCATTAATGCGCGAGGTACTATGACTTCGACGGAATAGGCCGAGCAGTCGCGAATGAGATCCAGTGTCAGCCATTTTTGATTGATGACGTGATACATTAGATATCCAGAATCTCCATTATAGGGGACAAGAGTTGCTTTGACCTAAGTGTCCTAACAATCTGCTCAGAATTATGGTTTTCCATACGCGCCTGTTATGATATTATACCATTGTAGCAACTACTAATCACACAATTGTCGCAATTAAGACAAGTGCCATTAGCAGTTGTCACGTCACCAGCTAATGTCAAAACTGCGCTGTGACAATAGCAGACAAATCTGTCACTCAAACAAAATGGTATAGCGAGCATGCTGACTGTTATTGTCACAACTGGGAACCAGTAATTATTTGTGGCAAAAATATATCCCACATGATGTATGACTAAATCTTTGATATACTTACAATATATCAACCCAGCCATTCCACACTAAGTGCACATCAAGCTCATTTTTGTTCTTCAAATGTATCATCCAGGTTGTCATTCTATATTTTTGGAGACACCAATATTCTAATTTTAAAAATATATAAAGCATTTGGGTGTTGGGCACCAAGTACTCTTGTTTTTGGTCTCCCTGGGAAGTAGGTGTCACGAGTACAGGCTCCGGGCATCAGTGCATATCTACTGCAACACAGTGGAAATTTCCAATGATTTCTAGGTCAGACAGCTGACTCATATTGTGTGATGTAGGTCAGTAGAAGCAGTGATGCTGCAGCCACAAAACAGACCAGATATATATTGTGATTTCAGTCTCTGATGTTTGTAATTCTCCTTATTATTTGGTGTCACGCGAGTCACAAATGTAACTATTTTATTTCTTACCCACTAGTAAACAGAAGTTGGAACTTTTAACCATATATCAAAGATGTCTACTGCAGTATATGTCTAAGATTCCAGCAAAGAAAATTCCCTTTGCTGTTTGAATTAATGCATTAAGTTTCCTTAACTTTGTGTCACGCGAGTCACGTCATCTCTGTCACACGAGTCACATACCCATAGCTTCTTCATACTGAGTGTTAGAGGCAACGAGTTGATGACATCTAAGCGCAGCTTTCGTTCACCGTCTCCAAAAAGCAAGAGCTGCAGCACTGAGTGTGCCTGACACAGACACCGTTTATTTCAAGTAATGGTTTCTCTGAGACTCTGTTTGATGGGACTGAGTGGACTTCTAAGTTATACGGATTAGATGTCATGCGGGAGGCTTTCCCTACATTTGAATCGTTATTGAAAGCAGCTTGGGTGGTTCCTTTTCACATCAGAGGTAATGTCAAGCGAGTCACAAGTTTTGTGTCGCACGAGTCACATCATTCCATGCATATACACCAGAATAAAGAGATACACTTCAAATTTCTTGAGTACCTCAGTTGATGTCTGGATATACCCCTGTACTCCATGAATGACTTAGTCATAAAATTGGCCACAAATCTTAGCATTTGTATGAACGGGTGAGATGAGTGTCTTCATGCCTGTCATGCGAGTCACACACTTTGCTTCATTATTTCAGTATTTTCTTGATCAGCATTATTCCCTTTGTTCTCTGTGTTGTCTCTTGGTTAAGGTTGATATAGAAGGTGGAACTTGTTTACAGAATGTTTGAATTAATGCAGTATGTTTCCTTAAATTTG
Source organism: Hanleya hanleyi (assembly GCA_036873755.1). Taxonomy (NCBI): domain Eukaryota; kingdom Metazoa; phylum Mollusca; class Polyplacophora; order Lepidopleurida; family Hanleyidae; genus Hanleya; species Hanleya hanleyi. The sequence goes on along the minus strand of JAVTVY010057298.1, from coordinate 7,308 downwards.
TGTCAGGCGAATCACGTCATCTTTGTCACACGAGTCACATATCCATTACTTCTTCATACTGAGTGTTAGAGGCAACCAGTTGATGACATCTTATGTGAGATGCTTCACCCAGACTTAGCAAATAACAGAGCGCAGCTTTCGTTCACCGATGACACTCTCCAAAAAGCACGAGATGCAGCAAATGAGTGTACCTGGCACAGACACTGTTTATTTCAAGTGATGGTTTCCCTGAGACCCCGTTTGATGGGACTGAGTGGACATTGTTTTAAGAATTAGATGCCATTAGGTGTTCCCTACCTTTGTTTCGTTATTGAAAGCAGTTTGCGTGTTTCCTTTTCAGATCAGAGTTAATGTCACGCGAGTCACAAGTTTTGTGTCACACGAGACACATCATTCCATATACACCAAAATAAAGATATACACTTCAAATTTCTTGAGTACCTCAGTTGATGTTCTGGATATACCCCTCCACTGTTACCTGTACCTCATGAATGACTTAGTCATAAAATGGGCCACAAATCTTAGCGTTCGTATGAACGGGTGAGACAAGTTTTTTCGTGCCTGTCACGCGATTCACGCATTTTGCTTCATTATTTCAGTATTTTCTTGATCAGCATTACTACCATTGTTCCCTGTGTTGTAAGCCTGATGGTTAAGGTTGATATAAAATTAACAAACTAACTGAAACAAGTGAGTATTAAACATTTCTGAACAAAATAACTGAGTGAATATGTCACGCGAGTCACCGTGGAATGGCTGAACCATTAATGACACAATTGTCGTAATTGCGTCATAAGACGTGGTCGACTCTGCAAGCAGAGTCGTCAGCTAATGTGGCAATTGCGACAATAGTAGTTGACTCTGCATGCAATTACGACATTAGCTGGCGACCTCACAACTGCTAATGACACAATTGTCGCAATTGTAGTAGTTGCTAAAATACCATGCATTACCTGATCTAATGATATAATCTTTTTTTTTTGTGCGTGAAAAATAGAGATCTTTTCCACTTTCCAGATAAACTGTTAGAATCTGCCAATTCGTGTGACATGTTATTTCACTGGAAAAGTATATAAACCTTCGAGTAGGGAACTGAATGTTGCTACAGAGATCATTTCGCCCTGGAACAAGAACGGCTCAAATAAAACCGGAAAGAGGCCCCGACATCATTTAAACGAGTTGAATGGCCGCTCAACCCGTTCTTTCTTCCCTACTCAATACTGGAATAAAACGTTGATATATATATATAGTGTCGATCCAGGTGGATGAGGTTAAACTCTATTGAATGCCACAACATAATGTGGCCACGGACAATTATACTTTTCAGCTTTACCTAAGTATATGTCTCATTAGTAGTTGCCTGTATAATGACGTGTATATGTTAACATGATGTCCAGAATTTTACCCCTCATCAAATTCCATAAGATCTTACCGCGTATAGATGACCGAGATGGTTACAGGTTGACTATTTCCTCTGCTGATATGTCTTTCACAACCAATCGGAATGATCTGTTTGTCCTGAACGACAAGCCCCGCCCATTTAGTACCCAAACCAGTTGAGCAGACAATAGATACGTTTCACGTTCACGTGCAATATCAATTAGGCCTGTTTCACGCACCTATGCCTATTACAGAAATCTGAAAGTTCAAATATATTTGATGAATATACCTTAGAAGTTATTAGCGAGGATACTTGAAAGCTAATTTTTCACAAACCGCTCCATTTGAGTTGAAATAATTCAGTGGTAGGAAACGTACAGGAGAAATAACGTACTATATTCTAACTCCATAAATGAATAGCTTTCAGAAAATATGTAACTCGTTTTGGTGAGTGTATCAAAGAACTCGCTTTGGTGAGTGTATCAAAGAAGGAAACAAAAAAATTAAAGTGATATATGAAATGTTCAAATATGTACATATCAAAGTCAGAGTGTTTATTCCAAAATGCATATCAGAACAAAAACGACACATCAGCATGATGCAAGCCTTAGTGAGCTTTGTCACTGGACATGTATGCAGTAGCGATGATTATCATCGTGAAATCAGCAAAATAGTTTATTTAAAAAAATAAGGCATAAAAGGGGAAATCGTTTCAGCTTTATGCATGATACCAACAAGAAATCAGAATATAATCCCCGTTGACCGATCAAGGCGACAGATTTCACTAGAGAAGATGTGTAAAGGAGAAAATTACTGCGATATTTAAAATAGAATGACGTTAATATAGTGTTCCTGGTTATCGATGATGTAGTTTCCATCAGCAAATTGTATTTCTTAAGTTCACACTTGCGTTTCACTGGGTAATATAATATTAAACAAACTCTGGAAAAAGTTTATCAAACTTGCATGGAATGTGTCCAGTGCCTCGTAGTTCTGCAGCATAGAGTTTTTTCCGAGTTCCGGTATAATTTTCAAGAGTTATGGCCCTTTTTCTGAAATCTCTGTGAATGTGACTTGTCCGGGCTGGATCTTGGTTAATATTGTATGAACAAGTATGAAATTTGCATGATATGTGGTCAGTGCCCCACAGTTGTGCAGCGTAAAGGTTCTCCCCGTGTCACTTTTATTTTAAAGAGTTATGGCCCTTTGTTCCTGAAATCTCCGTGAATTGGGACTTGTCCGGGCTGGATCTTGGTTAATATTGTATGGACAGTTATGAAATTTGCAGGGTATGTGATCAGTACCCTGTAGTTGTGCAGCATGAAGTTTCTCCGCGTTTCGCGTGTATTTTCAAGAGTTAAGGCCCTTTGTTCATCAAGTCTTTGTGAATTGGGACTTGTCCAGGCTGGATCTCGGTTAATATTGTATGGACAAGTATTGAATTTGCAGGATATGTGGTCATTGCCCTGTAGTTGTGCAGCGTGAAGTTTCTCCGCGTTTCGCATATATTTTCAAGAGTTATAGCCCTTTTGTTCTTGAAATCTTTGTGAGTTGGGACTTGTCCGGGCTGGATCTCGGTTAATATTGTATGGACAAGTATGGAATTGCATGATATGTGGTCAATGCCTCATAGTTGTGCAGCGTGAAGTTTCTCTGCTTTCGGTTATATTTTCAAGAATTACGGCCCTTTGTTCATCAAACCTAAGTGAATAGGATATATTTATTTGTCCAGGCTGGATCTCAGTCCATAACCGATTTGGACTGAGAAAATGGCTATAAAATTGTTATTCTACATTCCAAAGCAGACCACATAGGTCCTGAAGTATGAAATTGCCCCCAAAAGAGTGAATTGGGTGCAAAATCCAAAGTTCACGATCGCTTCATAATTTCACCACAATATACTCCCAAGGAATGTAGGTCTCATAACCAGGTCACATTTTTGGATTTGGCGAAAGCCCGGGTGATCATCTTGCATCATTCATGGGATGTTTCTTTGTTTATAGAGTTGCTTGAATTTCTCATTAAAAATATCTATGTGAAATTTGGCAACACAATATATCAGCAGCATATAGGTATTCCAATGGGTACTAATTGTGCACCCTGTTGGCTGACCTGTATCTGTTCTCTTATGAATATGACTATATGCAGGCGCTTTCAAAAACCGATCCATTCAAAGCCCGTTCCTTCTCATTCACCAAACGCTATATAGACGATCTTCTCGCTGTGGATAATCGCTATATAAATGACGCAGTGAAGGATATATATCCACCTTCACTGGATTTGAAGGAAACTACAGATAGCCCTACAGGCACATCTTATTTAGATCTTATCTCTATAAAAATGAAGCGGGCATTCTCTCTCGTCGACTTTATGACAAAAGAGATGATTACAATTTCGACATCGTAAACTATCCCTTTCTGGATAGTAATATTCCAGTGGGACCTGCATATGGCGTATACATATCTCGCTTAGTAGCATTTGCTAGATCCTGTGTTAAATGTGATGATTTTAATCAACGTCACAAAACATTGTTGCAGAAACTTATAAAACAGGGCTATTCCACCAAGCGCCTCCACTCAAAGTTTCTCAAATTTGGCGATACATATCGCATGCTGATAGCAAAATACGAACGTAGCGTGCAAGATCTATGGGGCTACGTTTCGTAACATGTGTCTAATTCCGCTTAACCCGGGGCTAGGGGCCGTATGAGCCCATGTACTTCAAGATCCTCATGGTACTCATATGAACAGTCACAATCAAAGCGTGACTGAGGTACATCATTTTTAGATGACGACTCTATAACGAATATTATGGATTAAGAATACTGATCAGCGATACGGATTTGATATTTTGGAACATCATGATGTCTTGCCGGCATCATTGAAAACTGTTGACCGCTTCTCTCTTGCAGGAAACAAGCCTATGTCTATGTATATTTTTGTCTTTTTGAATTTGGTGCTAATACTGTTATATGGAAATGGAATAGGTCTTTGGATTATGGACGCGGATATTCTCTAATGGACGACGGCTGGATTATGAATGACGGACTAGACGCTTGTAATTTTAACCTGTATATGCCTGGATTCTGCTGGTGGACAAGTTGTCCCCGAGGCCGGGCCCCTGCACACCCAACAAACATAATGAGCACAACTAAAAGAAAAAAATATGAAGACAGACCCGAGGAACCTTAGTGCAGGTTTAATAGTTCGAAATGCACTAAGACCTTTTTCAATCCAAATGACAGATATATTTCTGACAGCAAAGCAAGGCCACGACATCAAACCTTGCAATATTGCGCTTGATGATTGTTTAGCACCGAATTCTACATGTAATAATTTCAAAATTTCTAAGTCTGGACACCGTGGATGTCTCACGTGTCCACTCTTTAATACTTCAGCTTCATTTAGTTCCGCGTTAACTGGTAACTCATATTCTGTTAACTCGTATGTTGATCTTCGTTGTTCTACTACAAACTGTATTTACTTAGTTTCCTGTAAGAAGTGTGGTCAACAGTATGTTGGCAAGACTACCCAAAGACTCCATCTTAGGGTGAACGGTCACAGAAAATCCGTTAGGAAAAAGCAATTGCTTATAGGTAGACATTTTTCTGGACCCGACCATGGCTGGGATAACTTTAGTATTCAGATCATAGACGTTGTCTATCCATCTACTAAGGATTCCCCCTTTGGATTTGAGAGAAAATCCGAGAGCGGGAATTATTCTGGATGCTAGAACTTGGGTCAGTGTTTCCGTTTGGTTTAAATGATAATGTCAGTGGGTTCGGCAATGCTACAAACCGCCGTTCAAATATATCCAACATTACCCAACTATTTAAACCCCATCAACGGAGACAACGCAGCCATGGCTGGCGAAAGTTTAATAGTTCGATGATTCACGATAATATCACTTTAAATTACTTAGTGGGTTTAACTAACGCACCCAATAGTATACATAGCTTACGCATAGTTCTGTATGCGTTACCTGTGAGAGCTTTAAATCAAATAGCCAGAGATATACAGCAATCTGCGTCTTCAGGAAATATAATACCATCAAAAATGAGTAAAGTATGTCAACATATAGCGTATTTTCGGTTGTATCGTCCAGTTAACATAATCGAAACATCTCAACATGGGCTTTTCTTGAAACTCAACTACTTAGATAAAGGACTGGACATCATTAATTTACCTCGAATCCTGAATGATCAAGAGGTACGCAACGCTGTACCAAACTATTTCAAGCTCACAGAACCTCCTTGCTTTTCATATAAGTATACTAAATCTATAGCCACCAAAATATTCAATTACTCCAATGCTGTCAAGGAGTTTGACTGGAACTTATACACGTCAGGAGGCTATAGAAGTGATTGTCAATTGTGGAACTTTATCTATACACCATGCAAACATATTGTGACTGGTGACCTAGATGTGGTGAGTGATAAGGATCTGAAATTACTCCTGATGAAAGGACCTAAATATAGAGAGCCAAGAAGAATAAATCTGAAGGCCGACCAGAAGATAGTCCTGTCGGCATTAGAACAGTACGTTATTGATTGGTCTAAGCGAGAAAAAAGTTGAACCTACAGTACTCGCTGATTGGCTGGACCTCACCAAGAGCAAGTTCGTTGAAACAATCCGCCATATTGACAGAAGTTCTCTTCCCCTAGCAAAACAAGTACTGAGAAACCTCAATTCGCAAGAAGTTCTAGCAAATCTCCAGAGTAAATTCGTCATAGTCCCAGCAGACAAAGCTCCGAATAATATAATATTCACATGTAAATATTACTATTACCAGGTGCTGGTTAAAGAATTGAGTGTAGACATATCTTCATCAAATACGTCTACTTACTCCCAAACTGCATTTACTCTTGGAAGATTTATTTAACAATCACAAAAAGTTTCTCAGGGAAAGAGGTATTTGTCTTCCAACCAATCATAACGACATACCAAAAATATACTGGACTCCCAAAATGCATAAATCACCACACAAAGCTAGATTCATAGCTGGTTCTAGAAGCTGCACCACCAAGCTTCTTTCAACCCTATTGACGAGGGCCCTTCAGGAGGTAAAGGCATTTTGGGAAAGGTATTGCGCCACTATTTTCAAGAACTCTGGCGTTGAATGTATGTGGATATTGAAAAACTCAAAATGTCTTACGGAAGAACTTGATGCTAAAGGTCACATACCGTACAGACATGCATCCACATGGGATTTCTCGACTCTCTATACTACAATCCCTCATGAGGACCTTATTGACCGTATAAGTTCATTAATAGTATCTGTGTTCATGAAAACTGATCGTAGATATATTAATGTCGGAAGCCATAAAGCATTCTTTAGCTCGACTACATACAAGAGATATCATTCATGGATGTTTCTTTGTTTATAGAGTTGCTTGAATTTCTCATTAAAAATATCTATGTGAAATTTGGCAACACAATATATCAGCAGCATATAGGTATTCCAATGGGTACTAATTGTGCACACCTGTTGGCTGACCTGTATCTGTTCTCTTATGAATATGACTATATGCAGGCGCTTTCAAAAACCGATCCATTCAAAGCCCGTTCCTTCTCATTCACTAAACGCTATATAGACGATCTTCTCGCTGTGGATAATCGCTATATAAATGACGCAGTGAAGGATATATATCCACCTTCACTGGATTTGAAGGAAACTACAGATAGCCCTACAGGCACATCTTATTTAGATCTTTACCTCTATAAAAATGAAGCGGGCATTCTCTGTCGTCGACTTTATGACAAAAGAGATGATTACAATTTCGACATCGTAAACTATCCCTTTCTGGATAGTAATATTCCAGTGGGACCTGCATATGGCGTATACATATCTCGCTTAGTAGCATTTGTTAGATCCTGTGTTAAATGTGATGATTTTAATCAACGTCACAAAACATTGTTGCAGAAACTT
>JAVTVY010057297.1:0-31278 GCA_036873755.1 Hanleya hanleyi | reverse complement strand
GATGGCCCCGAGTGAGGACCTCGAGTATAACATTGTCATCCGAGAGGCAAGTCTGTTTGTACGCAAAGTGAAACCGAGCCCAGGTGTACAGTTGGGGCACATCAGAGCCTTGGAGAAAAAACCAGCCCAGTACCCGATTCGACGAGTACAGACCAAGGTCTTTTCCGTCCCTAAAGGGAATACGATTGTCAATCAAGAAAATCTGTACCGGCACGGCCCTTACAACCTAACTTCGGAACGTCCAATTACATCCGGAGCTATCTGAACCTCTTCACAGCAACTGGCCAAATCAACCAATACGAGGGAAATATGATCAGTCGAGACGATTTCGGCAAAGGATACACATTGTACTGTTTCGATCTGACCCCCACCTTAGACAACGATCATCAACTGAGTCTCGTCAAGAAAGGCAACTTACGCTTGGAACTGCATTTCGGGACACGTTTACCGCGAACCATCAATGTGATTTGCTACGCTGAGTTCGACAACATTATTCAAATCGATAAAAGCCGTAACGTCCTGTGTGACTTTGCCACCTGACATGGATACAGACCAGATAACCACCGTGCTGAAGAATGACACAGGGACACGTATGGTCTTTCAAGGAGTGTTCGCCCGAGATGTCTTCCCATTAGACCGTGCGTATCCTGCTGCTTACGTTCTCAACACGGACCCGATGGATCGGCCCGGTCAACACTGGTGGGTGTACTTGACAGAAGGGCAGGGCGAATAATTTGACCCGTACGGCCTACCACCCCTCCATCCCGATTTAACAGACTTCATGGATCAAGGCACAAAGACGTGGTGTTGGAATACTAAAACGTTGCAAAGCCTGACCAGTAGTGTGTGCGGACAATATTGCTTGTTTTACCTGTACCATCGATGTCGTTCCATGCAGACGATCGTCCACATTTTTGACGAGTACCCCAAGGTCGAGGACCAAGATGTACTCGTATATGACTGGGCTGCCGTTCATTTCAATGTACAAGTCCCGTTCTGGGCTTAAGTTTTTTCACGTAAAGCCCCACTGTTCTGAGCTTCAGTTTTTTCACGTGGTTGTTTTCACGTTGTTGTTGTTCACTGAATAAAAAATGAGATCTCAAAACCCTGTCCTCTGGACAGTAATATTTGGCGATACATATCGCATACTGATAGCAAAATACGAGCGTAGCGTGCAAGATCTATGGCGTTACGTTTCGTAACTTGCGTCTAATTCCGCTTAACCCGGGGCTAGGGGCCGTATGAACCCATGTACTCAAGATCCTCATGGTACTCATATGAACAGTCACAATCAAAGCGTGACTGAGATACATCATTCTTTATATGACATACAAGAGATATCATTCATGGGATGTTTCTTTGTTTATAGAGTTGCTTGAATTTCTCATTAAAAATATCTATGTGAAATTTGGCAACACAATATATCAGCAGCATATAGCTATTCCAATGGGTACTAATTGTGCACCCCTGTTGGCCGACCTGTATCTGTTCTCTTATGAATATGACTATATGCAGGCGCTTTCAAAACCGATCCATTCAAAGCCCGTTCCCTCTCATTCACCAAACGCTATATAGACGATCTTCTCGCTGTGGATAATCGCTATATAAATGACGCAGTGAAGGATATATATCCACCTTCACTGGATTTGAAGGAAACTACAGATAGCCCTACAGGCACGTCATATTTAGATCTACATCTCTATAAAAATGAAGCGGCCATTCTCTCTCGTCGACTTTATGACAAAAGAGATGATTACAATTTCGACATCGTAAACTATCCCTTTCTGGACAGTAATATTCCAGTGGGACCTGCATATGGCGTAGACATATCTCGCTTAGTAGCATTTGCTAGATCCTGTGTTAAATGTGACGATTTTAATCAACGTCACAAAACATTGTTGCAGAAACTTATAAAACAGGGCTATTCCACCAAACGCCTACACTCAAAGTTTCTCAAATTTGGCGATACATACCGCATGCTGATAGCAAAATACGAACGTAGCGAGCAAGATCTATGGCGCTACGTTTCGTAACTTGTGTCTAATTCCGCTTAACCCGGGGCTAGAGGCCGTATGAACCCATGTACTTCAAGATCCTCATGGTACTCATATGAACAGTCACAATCAAAGCGTGACTGAGATACATCATTCTTTAGATGACGACTTTACAACGAATATTATGGATGAAGAATACTGATCAGCGATACGGATTTGATATTTTTGGAACATCATGATGTCTTGCCGGCATCATTAAAAACTGTTGACCGCTTCTCTCTTGCAGGAAACAAGCCTATGTTTATGTATACAATGATTGTCTTTTTGAATTTGGTGCTAATACTGTTATATGGAATATGGAATAGGTATTTGGATTATGGACGCGGATATTCTCTAATGGACGACGGCTGGATTATGAATGACGGACTAGACGCTTGTAATTACAACGAATATTATGGATTAAGAATACTGATCAGCGATACGGATTTGATATTTTTGGAACATCATGATGTCTTGCCGGCATCATTGAAAACTGTTGACCGCTTCTCTCTTGCAGGAAACAAGCCTATGTTTATGTATACTAGGATTGTCTTTTTGAATTTGGTGCTAATACTGTTATATGGAATATGGAATAGGTCTTGGATTATGGACGCGGATATTCTCTAATGGACGACGGCTGAATTATGAATGACGGACCAGACGCTTGTAATTGTGGGTTTTCTGTGTGAGCATGAATGCCCAATGTGAGACATGTGGGGATTCAGTCAATGAATGGGTTGAGAAAAATAGCCAATCAGTGGCCTAGGATGGGATCAAATGTAACCCATGAATGTCCAGAAAACAATGCAACAGCTCTGCAGTAAAATAGAGAGCCAATGAAATCAGTTACAAGTTACAAGAACAACAGGTTTATTACTATGAGTTCCATGGTTTCATGTATTTTTTCATGCCAATACGGTTCTGTGGAAAACTGAGGGTTCCTCCACTGGCCATTTAGCATAGGTAAATAGATAGTAATATTGTCGGAGACCCTGCTCTATACATGGATGGATAAAGGCTAGGCCCGGAGAGGGCATTTGCTAGATCCTGTGTTAAATGTGATGATTTTAATCAACGTCACAAAACATTGTTGCAGAAACTTATAAAACAGGGCTATTCCACCAAGCGCCTCCACTCAAAGTTTCTCAAATTTGGCGATACATAGCGCATGCTGATAGCAAAGTACGAACGTAGCGTGCAAGATCTAGGGCGCTACGTTTCGTAACTTGTGTCTAATTCCGCTTAACCCGGGGCTAGGGGCCGTATGAACCCATGTACTTCAAGAACCTCATGGTACTCATATGAACAGTCACAATCAAAGCGTGACTGAGATACATCATTCTTAGATGACGACTTTACAACGAATGTTATGGATTAAGAATACTGATCAGCGATACGGATTTGATATTTTTGGAACATCATGGTGTCTTGCCGGCATCATTGAAAACTGTTGACCGCTTCTCTCTTGCAGGAAACAAGCCTATGTTTATGTATACTATGATTGTCTTTTTGAATTTGGTGCTAATACTGTTATATGGAATATGGAATAGGTCTCTGGATTATGGACGCGGATATTCTCTAATGGACGACGGCTGGATTATGAATGACGGACTAGACGCTTGTAATTGCACCGCGTAGGCGTGCGGCCGGATAGCCCGCGCAGGCGTGCAGCTGGGGAAAACCCGCGCAGGCGTGCGGCCGGGCCGGGAGACCTATACCCCAAAACGTCTATTTCCATACACTTTGTCTACTGCGCATGCGCAGAATGACGTCAGTTCCACGTCTCACCTACCCCGTCGGATGCTCCTTCACGAATGCTTCACATTGATATCTCATACGACTCCAGAGGACCAATAGTGGCCCACCAAGACCCCAAAACGTCTATTTCTATACCCTTTTCCCACAATTCCCTGTTTGAGCATGCGCAGAATGTTGACAACGACCGAGACACTAGTCCAGGCGGATGCCCCTTCTGTAAATGCTTCACATTGATACCTCATACGACCCAATCGGACCATGCAGCGTATTTGAAGTCTGGGGACTACTTTTTCTCCGCGAAGGCAGACCGCATCACCGCCAGACCGCATCACCGCGGAGGAATACCCTAACATGTCTAAATATGATCCAAGGTCAAATGATGGACGGGATGAGAGGATACAGGTCAGTACATGCTCAAGTGCACTCATTGACCTTTGACCTCAGGTCACGATATGCAAATTTTTGAGGTCAACGGTCAATACGAGTCAATCGGTCTTTTGTATACTACTGGGGCAGGAATGCGGAAGTCCCACACAAATGTCGGTGAGTACATGAAACATAATTTAATAGTTGTGCGATTAGATCGTCGATGAAAGTTACTCCGAAAATGGAAGTCATAATCATATAATATTCTACATTTTTGCTGTGATTATGCCATCGTCAGGAATACATATCATACCATATGGAACATTTCAGTTATGAAATAATTTCGTGAGAGAAATAATTTATTGGACATCAGCGGAATTCGAACGCACGATCCCGCTAAACACGCCGAAACTCTGACTGAACTATATCGACCTGTGTAATTGGGTTTGTGTTTTCGAATGTCGCTGGCTACCAATTTATTTGATGACCCACCTTAGCGGATTTTCACACATCCACTGGAATTTGTCGTTTCATTGTGGCAACCATGAATATGACCAACATTAATGACATACATTTCACTGGAAAGCTTATTTCTCTAGAATTTAAACTATATGAATATATTTTTATGAGATTAGTTAGATATAAAGTTATTTCAATTTAAATGCCTGTCTTTTCATAAAATGAGCCTTAAAATTTCCATACCATTTTCAAACGTTCATTTTTCGAGAAGTTCCAAACTTTCCATTAAATTGATAACTTTACAAAGTAAAACCCTTAAAAAAATATCGTTGTCTCGGTTTTTTCAAAATGTCTGAGCATATAAAACTGGAGAACTCAAGTAATGGAACTAAAGCGATGAGCAGATAAGGGCATACTAACTGATAATGATAACCCCTGCGGTGTTTTCAGGAGAGAATTGTCAGCTTGGATCAACCAGTCGAAACTGGTCAACCAGATTTAATCAACTAGTCGAAAATTTATCAATTGATAATAAAATTTTGAAGGATAAAATCGCACCTATGCAAACATGTATTCACCAAAATAATCTCCCCTGGAGAAAAATGAATATAGTACTAAAAATTGTGCAATAAAATTGTTTTCGTAAATTTTGACCCCAATGTGGGTAACAAACCCTTAAGGCCTCGTATGCCTGACGATAATGACATTTCAGGTGCGAGCAATTAGTTATGGAGTAAATTTTCAAATACTGATTATGCAAGCATGACACACGATAACAAAGTGAAAACCTTACCATAAGGCTGTGTCACTTTTGGTCAGTGTAAACTATACACATATTGGAATAGAAATAGAAATAGAAATCTTGCCATACAAATATTGACAATGGCGATTAATTTGTAAGCATACACTTGACAATGAATATTACATAATTTTCCAAATTTATCTTTATGTACTAATTCACAAGGACAAATTTGGGAAATTATTTAAAATCCATTGGCAACTGTATGATTAAAAATTAATCGCCTTTGTCGATATTTTTATGCCAACCTTTCTATTTCTGAATTTTGCAGGAGCTATTCCATTTTGTGTATAATTTACACTGACCAGAAGTGATAGTCCTTATAGCAAGAGTTTTCACTTTATTATCGTGTATCATGCTTGCAGTCTCGTGTATTTAACATTTACACAAGTCTAGGAACTAATTGCACTGCACATGCAATAGCATTATCCCCAGGTATACGCTTTTCAGCATTTTCCAAAACAGACTCAACAAAAACATTCGATGTACTAAGCCCTTGAAAACGCCGATACACTACCGACTGAGCTATATCGGCGCATGTGGCCGAGGTCGTGTGTTGGAATTCCGCTGACTATCACAATGTATTGTTTCTTTCTCAATATCTCATTTCATATCGATGATCGTTAAATGGCGGGCATTACGCCATAACAAATAATCATTTCTTAGTGCATTTCAGTCAAATTTGTTATGTATATTGAGCGTAGGTCTTGTTTCACAAGTATCATCCACATAGTCATTCATCTAAATTATAAATGAACCCTTCCTCTTCATCGACATGAATACCCCTAAATTATAAATGAACCCTTCCTCTTCATCGACATGAATACCCCTAAATTATAAATGAACCCTTCCTCTTCATCGACATGAATACCCCTAAATTATAAATGAACCCTTCCTCTTCATCGACATGAATACCCCTAAATTATAAATGAACCCTTCCTCTTCATCGACATGAATACCCCTAAATTATAAATGAACCCTTCCTCTTCATCGACATGAATACCCCTAAGCCGTTGAAGGCTTTGAAATTTATCTCAGCGACACTTTCATTTCGCTAGTTTATTTGCATATGAGTAAAATGTCAAACGCGAAGAGTGAATAAACGTATTTATTGAAAGGAAGTATAAAATAGTCATATGCGATAATGGATGTCCACATACACGTCCTTGAAGAAAATTACAACAGTGTATATTGACATTTGCAATCCTCTCTCGAGCTGTCGCCAATAACAACGCGCAAATAAGCCCTGCCATTCTCAGATATAGGTCCAAATCCGATGCCAAATCCGATGCTCCCTCTTATGACTGTCCTTCAAATTCAGAGCAGAAGGTGCCAGTATATCCACATACTGAAGACTATAGTCATATAGTAATCCGGTAAAATTTCATTGGTACGTGAAAAACGCCGTCATCATGTTGTTGGATTTATGAAGCGACGGAATTAAAGGAGGTTCGAGCGAGGAGATATTAATATAACGTAACACAAGTCAACATATCAACGTTCAGTCGGAGTAGTACAGAATTACCACATCATCGTCCATATGAGCAATCGTTCTGGCAGACATATACACGTTCAGACGGTGTAAAATAGATTTGCTAGATCATCGTCTCTGGAAACAATCGTTCTGGCAGAAATATAAACTTTCATTCGGAGTATTACAGACTGAATAGATCATCGTCTATAGGAGCAATCGTTCCAACAGATATATAAACTTTGAGTCGGGGTACTATAGATTTGCTAGATCATCGTCTCTGGAAACAATCGTTTCGACAGAAATATAAACGTTCAGTCGGATTATTACAGATTGAATAGATCATTGTCTATACGATTAATCGTTCTGATGGACATATACACGCCAGGTCGGAGTACTATAGATTTGCTAGATCATCGTCTCTGGAAACAATCGTTCTGGCAGAAATATAAACGTTCAGTCGGAGTAGTACAGATTTACTGCTTAATCTTCTATAGGAATAAACGTAGAGTTATATAAACGTAGAGTCTGAGCAGTACAGATCTACAGGTCATTGTCTCTGGGAGCAATCGTCCTGGCAGACATATAAACGTTCACTCGAAGTAGGACAAGTTTGCTAGATCATCGACTCGGGGAACAATCGTTTAGAGGCAGACATATAAACATTTAGTCGACGTATTATAAATCGCTAGATCATCTTTCCTGAGAACAATCGTTCTGACGGATATATAAGCGTTCAGTCGGAGTAGTACATATTTACTAGATATGCGGCTATGCAAGCAATCGTTCTGGCAGATATATGCACGTTTAGTCGGAGTACTACAGATTCGCTAGTTCCTCGTCTCTGTATGCAATCGTTCTTGCAGGCATATAAACGATCATCGTCTCTGGGAGCAATCGTTCTGGCAGAAATATAAACGTTCAGTCGGAGTAGTAAAAATTTACTACATCCTCGTCTATATGAGCAATCGTTCAGTCGGAGTAGTACAGGTTTGATAGATCATGGTCTCTGGGAGCAATCATTCTGGCAGACATATAAACGTTCAGACGGAGTAGTACCATCTTCTCGAGACAAGGGGAGTAGAGCTTGCGGCAGGATACGCCAAGTGGAGCGCTAGTGTAAGGACTGGTCTTGCTTAGGGAAGATGAGGTAGTACAGATTTGTCAGATCATCGTCTCTGGGAGCAGTCGTTCTAGCAGACATATAAACGTTCAGTCGTAGTAGTACAGATTGCTAGATGCTCATCTCCGTGAACAATCATTCGGACAGATATATAAACGTTCAGTCGGGGTAGTGCAGATTTGCAAAATCATCGTCCGTGGTAGCAATCTTACTATCATACAATGTATTCCATTATGACTCCAATGGATGGATCTCTATGTTGTTCATTGACAAGAGGACTCTCAGTTGAATCAAAATTTTAACAGTGTCAGCGTGCTGTTCCAGCTGCCTCTCCTCTAGCGATTGGTCATTCAATCCATACCCTTTTAAATTAAGACGAGCGTTCTCATTGGATCACTCTTTACCGAAGCCATGCCAACCTACATAAACAACTACGAGACTGACCCATGACGTAGCCCAGTCCCGTTTTTGATCTCAGAATCAAAAACTAGGAAAATCTTGGTGTTGCTGCATCAGTCAGTAATTGCCTCTCTCCCTCCCCACCCGTAAGAAGGTGCAATATTATGTTGTTTGGAGCATTTCCTATTTTGACCGTGTTATGTTATGTGTTATGATACAGAAAATAGGCCACTTTCCGATACGGTGACACTGCAACATTGAACAGCGTATGCGTAGTTTCAAGTGACTGCTCGCATATTGTACCATATATGTTTATCACAGACATAATAAAATTCCATACATGCTGACAAGACAAGCTGCCGCATTCCAAAAATCTATTCATCTGGAGCCTTGATTAGATGTGTAAAAATTGATGTGTGATTTATTTGTTTTTCAGCTCATGGAAAGCCGATTGTTTGAAGCAGTTCTTTTATTTGACCAGGCATTCAGACAGACAACTTTCGTCTCGGAGAACAGATCTGTTGTTTGCACACCTCTTCTGTTCATGAGAATTCCTTGGGTCCAGGAGATGAACAAAGTCTTACAAACGGTAAATACAAATGCAAATAGAAGATAGTTATTGAACTTTGTACACTGTAGCGCAAATTCACTTACACGAGGCTTCGTACACCTTGAAGCTCCAGTATTCAAGGTATTTTAAAGGTCTTTTCAAATTAATAGTTTCTGTTGTCAAGACATATTACTTCCAGTGTCTTTAAAGCTATGTAAATCGGACCTCAAGTTAGCATTACGTTGCGTTTGCACAAGAATCTTCACACCCAAAATATATTTTCTCATTGGTATAATATAGTGCCCGTAAGAAAATGTCCTTACACACATTAATTGTACGCTGGGTTAGTTCAGTTTGCCAGGAGTTTAATCTGTCTCTCAAACAAGCTTAATTCACATACCATTGGAATTCAGCCAGTGTTATACGAATGTGTAAGAGAGGTAACAGACACGACTGTAGCAAGTACAAAACATAACTTGTTCTTTCATACTAACTGACTGTGGAGAAAAAGTCACTTGACCACACATGCCGATATTTTGACTTTTCTTCTCAAAGGCATCCCAGTGATGAATAGTACATCAACGCTATGTAGTGTGGTCTGGCTCAGCTGCTTAAGGAATTTGCTGGAAAAAAACTGTACACAGTTTCTTTCGTTATGAAATCTGCCCCAGTGAGATGTTTTTCAATGCGGTCACCCGGACCTTGATATATATATATATATGACATGGTTCATACTGTCGTTGGTTTAAGCATGGGTAGAATCCTGGTATACAGGTTAATTGATTACCTTGACTTGTTAATTATTTAAACGGACGTTTCCAGCACATTATCATAAACGGTCGTGCACCTGGTCCACGAAGAAAGTTTGCGAGCGCTCCCCATTTGCGAGGGTCATTTGCCCAATATTATTTCCGCTTTACCTGGCCTCGTGGATATCATCTTACATGTTATGCGACTGACGATAACGGCTGACGATTCATGTCTGTAAGTGCTCTCTGACGAAAATACCAGCTCAACAGTCGTGTTTACCTGTGTCAGTTTGGGGAGACTTCGTATAACCGGAACTCAATCACGGTTAGCGTCAAGATTCAGATTATCTTCAACACACACTGCAAAATATACGTGTGTAAGTTAGAGCGATAGTGCAGCATTTAATTTTCTAAGGATCCTGCCCGGTGGATAAGGAAATAAGAGCAACTGCCCACTCAGCCGTCCTTATACACCAATGTTTATGAATTTTATCCACAACACAGGTTATATATGCACAACATCTTGTACCTACCGTAGATTCTAACACGTGATACTGAATGTAAGGGTAATACCTAATGAGCGTCCGCTTACAGTAAATTCTGAAAATAAACAAAAAGGATTTGCCTCTTCTTCCTCTTTTAAAGGTTTGTGATTCAGAAGTTGATTCAAATAGTTTTGACGAATATGGTTACCCTCGATCTGCAAGATACCAACTTTACAGAGTGGATAGTACTTCTGGAGACTCATTGGTTTACGTCGGGGAGTGGACTCAGGACAATGGCCTCTTACTTGAAGACGATAAACTCATTCCGAATAAATTTGTTGATTTTGGAGGTCGAACTTTGCGAGTATTAGTCGATGCGGTAAGTATTAAATGTCAATTGGTTATCATCATGCTGGGCGTACGCATCATGACTTCTGTTACCTGATGGGAGTAGGATAACACGCTAAAGGGTAATCAGTTCAGCTGCTAATATTCCAAGGATGATCATATGAAACATTTGATTTTAAATCTGGATCTGACAGCACGATAATAATTTGCCGTGTGTGTCTCGTGGATGACCGTTAGCTTATGTGGGATCTAGCGCTGGTATTGTAATATTTATATATAATCCGTGAAGTTGTCTTTATATATTTCGAACAGGACAGCGCTCCTTTTGTGAGTGAACAGAATGGCACATATTTAGGACTTGTCATTGATATTCTAGACGAGTTGTCCGATCGACTATTGTTTGAGTAAGTGAAGCTTTCAAGACATTATGGAAATATTGGCTTGTTTCGAAGGGAATATGCAGCTTTGTTGCCCCGAGCCGCAGGCGAGGGGAATACGCACATCGGAGGGGCAACACTATACAATTACAGTCTTTTGATGAGGTCAATATGTGGTTTTGTGGACCTGAGAAAACAATATTCACCGAGGCCGAAGGCCGAGGTGAATATTGTTTTCTCAGGTCCACAAAACCACATATTGACCGATATCAAAAGACTATAATTGTTTTATTATATGACACTGACGTCTCCTTCTCGTTAAATTGGTGAAAGCAGTTAGAATATAGCATATAATAAGATATTTCCTTTGCTCCCGACGATCTCGTACCTGCTGTAAGCCAAATTGTACACCGACGGCCAATCCAACGACTATTTTCATTGGCTGAGCAGATGCATACGTCACGCCGAGTCAATATCACATTTATGGACCAGCTTCGGAGTCAATATGGAAAATTAGCGACAGCCACGTGACGGCGAATGGTCCAATGGAGAAAGAGTAACACGCACAGTCATATAATAATATACAATTATTGACTGGTGATGTGGTGGACACGACATAATATTGACCAGGGAAAACCAATATCGACTGAGGCCGACTCTGTGTTGCAGTGTTGACTCTGATGGTTCTTGGTCAGTTCGTCCTTGTCCATGTAAATATACATAGTGCCGTTTGGGTCTGAGGTGCAGGAGAAGTCAGATATCTTTAACTCTCGTAGATTTTCTCTGCCACGCCTGGCCAAATATAGCACGATATCAACGAAGACTTTAGCCTGCAGCGACTGGGGATCAGACAGATCGAACGACCGGTAAAGTTTTTCTAGGTCAGCCTTGTCGACCGGGGGATGGTGATCAATTCCACCCATTCCTTCTCGCTTCAGCTCTTTACACATGGCCTTGAATGACAGCTGTGACGCACGGAAATCCTTGCCGTTGATGTCAACTGATGGGTCTGTGGATTGTAGATGTCGGTTGAGTCCATGCCTAAGCGAAAACAGACTCGTCTTCTTGTACAAGTTTCCCTTTTCCGTTCGAGCTTCGGTGTAAAATTTTGCCAGAAGTTGATCGAGGCGAACCGGGTCCAGGTCTTCAAATGCCGCCGAGAGATTTTTCTCCAGAAGATAGGCCCTCAAAACTCTGACAGCTGTTTCGGTCGCCCTTTGAGTGTTTCGGGAATCTTTCTCCCTCAAAAGTTTTTTCATTTCTGTTTCTGTTAGATCGCCAAAACGTTTGTTTTCACCGGAAGAGTCGCTCGTTGTTGACATCTTGCAGGAAGACGACATGTCCGCTCTCCACAGTGAATGGTTTATGCATTTTGGATTGGCTGAAATTCAGCATGACGTCATGTCTCCATATATGGCTAATGGGCGGTGCCCCCAAAACTTATATCGCATGGACAAGCCATGCGACATAAGAAAATATCACATATCACGTGTACAGCTATGAACCAATCATATCATCCATATTTATAGATTATATAATAAAACTGCTTATTCCCCTCTAAACAAGTCAATAATTCATTATTATATTTACTAATTTAAGTCTGTGCTTATCTGTTATCCCCAAAGTAAGATATTATTGGGTGTTTTATTTTACAATTGTTCAATCCCGCGAAGTTTGCAAAGAAAATCGCGAGATTCCACTGATTTGCAGCTTCAGTCGTGTATATCTCACAACGCACGTCTAGTTCTTGGATGACGGTTGTTAGTTACTCCAATAATGTTTTGACTACGATCCTACTTATTCAATTACAGGGGGAAATGTTTACTTCTGCTGTATTCTGTGATCCGCTGCAAGAGCGAGAGAACGGGGCGACCACTTTTGTAATTATCTCCCCATGTGTATATTCCACGGCGGGGTGAAATATGCAGTTTCAGCGGGAAATATACATATTCTGACAAATATAATAATTTTCTATATCGCTGGAAGAAGTAAAAGCGAGTGATATTTATTCCGTTTTTTTTGTGCTTTTTTTTGTAAGAGAGTCTCAAATTCATTTTAAAAAAGGGGACTCCTCATCATAAGGATTTGACGACAGATCGTTGGGATCGTTGGAAATAGAAAATATATTCTTACATTAACCTCATTAATTAGATCAAGTTATAAATAGACATTATTGTATGCCCATTTCCATATCGGCCCTGGTATCTGTCCGAGACCCCCATATCAGCCAGAGGGACGAAGGCCCGAGGGCTGATATGGGGGTCGAGGGCTGACGCCGGGGACGATATGGAAATGGGTATATCATAATCTATTTATCACATATTTATAGATCAATGGTAGCACTGTCATTGACAAAGCAATTAGACATAGATATTAGTTTTACATGAAACTGTTCATCGAAAATTGGACCCTCGGTAAAATGCATTCAATGTTGCGAAAATTTCTTCGTCCCATTTTGATGATACACCAGAGCGAAAAGGTTCAAATTCAGGATCGATTATCGAATGATTATGCATACATGTACTTCAAAACATTTAATACGTAGCAAGATCCAGGTGAAAAGCACAAACATGCGCTCGGTCAGACTGCGGAGAGAATGCGACGAGATCCTCGAGGGGAAACCACCCCTGTGCGCGATATCAGCCCAATCGCGGATAACCGATATCAGGCCCGATGTGAGGGCAGAAATCCATATCATGATATTGAACGGTGTCATTCCACAGTATCAACAAGGCAAAATGTCCAGTATCACAGGCAAATATGTGATAATGATTGGTATTTCATGATTTAAATAGTAATGCGAAGTAATATATAGTTCGAGTATTATCTTACTAGCAATATATTAATAGATTAATATCCCGTACTAGCATAGGGATAACTGAAAGGAAAACTTTGCTTAGTACCTCCTTTTGGTGTATTTCTATTTTTTTCGGTTCTATATTTTTTGAAAAATTATTTTAGAACCTTTGATGTTTTTTATACTCATTCAGGTATAAACTCTTCGAATCCCCGGACAAACTGTATGGCGCCCCAACTGCGAATGGCACCTGGAATGGCATGATCGGCATGATCATTAAAGGGGTAACCACGAAAACCAATGTTATAAAATGAGTTCATTTGATATAGCCTAGGAAAAAGTAGGTCGAAATATCCAAGATCTAAACATAGCTGAAACGGTATTGGTGTAGCTGGCATAACTATAAAGGCAAGTTTTTTGCGTCTCAAAAAAAAAGTTTTTCGTGAAATGAAAATTTACCAATTCGCATGGAGAAATATTTAAAAACTGTTCTATTCTACGTTGCCAAGCATAAATATAGTATTGCCGACATGATAATTTCCTTTCGGTGCGAACCAAATTGCCATTTAAATGAAAAATCTCTTTTATCTGACTTAACGTCAAAACCTCCATAACCATTATCATGATTAAAGTTTTTTCCACTGAACTCTTATGTGCCATCTCCCTAGGGCTTTAGATTTCACCCGCTTGATTTTTGTGGCATTTGGTCGTCACTAGGTGGCGCTATAGACATGAATGTAGGTAAACATGTGTAACATCATATCTTTTGGACAGCGTGTTTGATTTCCATGAAATTTGGGTATAATGATCTTGCAAGATAGGCAAAGAACTGACAAGATTTTGGTGGTGTTTGGCGAATCATTGAGACGCATTTTTGCATCTCAAAATAAGATTTTGTTTTCACAAAAATGGAAATTTTCTTCTTAATCAGGGAAAAATAATTCTATTTTGCT
The DNA here is from genome assembly GCA_036873755.1 of Hanleya hanleyi. Lineage (NCBI taxonomy): Eukaryota > Metazoa > Mollusca > Polyplacophora > Lepidopleurida > Hanleyidae > Hanleya > Hanleya hanleyi. The sequence goes on along the minus strand of JAVTVY010057297.1, from coordinate 16,611 downwards.
GAACATGAATGTAACATTCCCAGTGTTACAATTCACATCCATTGTAAGCCAAATGGCCATTTTTTAAATATATGAAATTCTCATAACTTGAGTCCAATATCTACATTCCCCAGGCCACATCTGAGGATTTTGCTTCATCATGTAGGTTCGTGATAATGTTCATCATTGGGTGGCACTATAGACAGTAAACTTATATAGCACAATTTATTGGTATTTCATCTGTTCATGAAGTTTATTATTGTCAGACAGACAAAGGATTTCAAAGGACTGAAAGGTTGTTTGATTGAAATTGAAGGGCCACCTCTCATACGGATTTTGCAGCCCATCAACATAATGCTTGATTTATATCTCATTATACATTCTTTTTTACAATTACTAATTTTATTAACATTATGTTTTAAAAATGGATTGTAAGGACATTGGTGCTGAAATCATGTGGCATAGGGTAAAGTCAGCAAAATATATCTAAATCTAGGCTACATCAACCCTGCTTACACACATAACTAAAATGCAGTCAGAGAAAATATGCTGCCATCAGTGTCTGGTCAGTATGGAGAATTGCAAGGATTCAAGTGAGCTTGAAGCCAGGCCATTTTGGTCAAATAGACATACTGTAACACTGATATTCTGCTTTACCTTTCAGGCCTCATATTGTAGGTCTGTATGTTGACCATTCAGGTAATAAAACCTGTAATAGTTGACTTATTGCATAATGCACTTTACATAAGTGGACTAGTAGACTGCTTGTATCAACAAAGTAACACTTCATTTCCAGAATCAGTGCTATTTTTCTCTCCATTACTGATATAATAATTTAATCCTGTTTCCAATTACATTTCTTTAGTCTCCAGTGGCTGCGAAGCCCTGGGCTTCCAGATGTCTGGGGATGCATTCTGGCCAATTTTCAATGAATAAAATCACAAATTATCCCTCAGTTAATGCTCAATTTTTTGTTTTATGTGGAGGTCCCAGAATTTATTTGAAACTCGAGATGTGAAATTGCACATACCGTGGCATTTTGACAGCATAGTTACAAATGTTGATAATTATTTTTTTAACTGAAAAAGTAGAAAGATTTTTGAAGTGAAACTTCTACATACCTGGTATATGGCACATCCCACCTGGGAATTTTTTAACTTGTATATCTAATTGAAGTAATCCATTGGAATCACTGATGATATAGCGAAATATACAGAATGAAATTGTCATCCCTACTCGGAGTTGCTTTTCTTCTGTATTATTGGAATAAGTAATATCATCTTCAGCAGTGAACAAAATACAAACAGCTCCATACGCACAGTATATATACAAGGCATAATGTGATCTTAGCCAATACACATTTATGAATAGGAAAGCCAGTGAATTATGTCAGTCAGGTTGGACGGATATTAAAATGCTGTCATTTTCAGAAATTGTTACATGTTAAACGAATACCTGTCAGCGATCTACAAATGGTGTGATTCAGGTGATACAATATACACTCTAATTGATGAAAACAATACATAATCTGCTTATCTGGCAAGAACTAAGTAAACTTCGGACAAATGAATAAAGTATGTACCTACATTGAATATTTCTACATGTCATGAATTTTGGATAAGGACTGTCATTTTAAGATAATATAGGTATAATTTTCTTGGCAATTCACATCAGAATTGATGGAAACCTACAAATGTTGTACATGTAACTCGCATGTTTCACAATTGTATATCCCCATGCGAGTTACAACATTTATGAAGTGTGTATTGTAACACCTGAATCACACCATTTGTAGATCACTGTCAGGTTATTGCTTAACATTTAACAATTTCTGAAAATGACGGCATTTTAATATCCGTCCAACCTGACTGACATAATTTACTGGTTTACCTATTCATAAATGCGTTTTGGCTAAGATCACAGTATGCCTTGTATATATACTGTGCGTATGGAGCTGTTTGTAACTTTGTTCACTGCCTAAGATGCTAGAACTAACAGTGAAATGTACAGGATAAATTTGTGATCCCTACTCGGAGTTGCTTTTCTTCTCTATAATTGAAGTAAAATGGTGTGTTCTGGTGCATTTTGACAGAATATTTATACTTTGAAGATGATATGTAATGATGCCCCAAAATGAACTGAATTTTTCGTGTCATCTGTCTGTCTGTCTGTCTGTCTGTCCAACTTTCTTGTCATAACACATATGCAGCTGGTGATGGATCAGAAGCCTAATTAATGAAATTGATTGACCTTCACCTGTTTTATTGAGGTTAAATTTAGCATTAGCAATAATTTATAAAGGAGTGAAGATGGGCTCTCCAAATTCATCATACTTGTGCAATTGGTGACTGACTAGAATTACAACACATATAAGGGAAGTGGGAAGAGATGCCGACATACTGACAGAGCCACATGACTTCACAGTATAGTCTTCCGGTTAACCTATTCCAGTTGACTGAACCTATTTTCTCTAGGTTATATACTTATATTATGATATAACATGAAATATAGCTCGGCATTCTAAATTGATACCACATATGCAACTGATGATGGACCTCAAGTCTTTGAATATGGCTGACGTTGACCTATTTTCTGACGGTCAAAAACTGTATGTTAAGTCACATGTTAACTGCCAACATACACTCCAAATCTAACATTGTCATCATTTTGTTGTTGCTGTGGTTGTCTTTCAGAACAATGTAGCGAAATTTGCATGTGTTCCAACAGCCTCATGCTTCAACAGTAACTTAAACCATGCTGTATCGGCTGAGCTGTTGAAACACCCTCCATTTCCTAGCTCTGACATACTACATCACTGTCGACATATGGGTACCATGACTGAGTGATAGATCACACAGCCAGTCATTTACATTGAATGTTGTTATTGCCTAAGTAGTATTAGCAGCATTTTACAACAATAACAATTCGCTGACTTAAAGTGAAAAATTATGAAAGGTATTTATTTTTTGTTGTTTGGCATTTTTATTTGCTGGCATTGTTTCAGATAGAATACAACAGCCTAATTCATACAATCAGGAATAAAAAGGGAGTTAAAATCTTTATGTTCAAACTTTCATAGGAAATATAAAAGTGGCAATTTGAAATTTTGTTTTTATTCGATTTTTTAATGTCGGTGCGCCCATGAAACGCAAAATAAAGTTGGTGCTGCCTCATACTGGGTTTAGCCCATTGTTGAAGAAATCCCTTCTCAGAGGCACTTCTACCAGGGATGATTCCTGATTGCTCGTCCTCCAGGGGTATGTGCCCCACCCTCTGTCCCATCCTAAAAAAAATTCCCACCCCTAATAGGGGTGTTCCCAAATTGGGGAGATCTAAAGCCCTGTGAGTCCCAAATTATGTGTTACAAAACTATCTGGGGAAATGCTCTTCGCCCGTGTTTCACACGAGCTTTCATTTTGCTTCGATTTGCCAATTTTCAAATTAGATATCTAAATCTATGCCATTAAAGGAGCCGTACACCGGGTAATGGTATGTTAGAAAGTCATGAAAGTGTGTCTGGGTGACTGAGATCGTGCCCTAGCTGTGACTGTAGAGGGTGGAGGTGTGGGGGGTATTCTGTAGGGGGTGACTGAGATGCTGCCCTGTTACTGTAGAGGGTGGGGTGTGGGGGTATTCTGTAGGGGGTGACTGAGGTGATGCCCTGTGACTGTGGAGGGTGGAGGTATGGGGTATTCTGTAGGGGGGGTGAGTGAGATGGTGCCCTGTGACTATAGAGGGTGGAGGTGTGGGGATATTCTGTAGGGGGGTGACTGATATGTTGCCTTGTGACTGTAGAGGGTGAGGTGTGGGGGGTGTTACGAAGCTCCCTCTAATAACTAATCTGTTATGCCCAGCTTATGAAGACTTTGCTATGAGTTATATTCAGCAGCGATGCAGAGATACTCAAATACGCAGTGGACGATTCAAAATGTAAACGGAAGCTCTCGTAACAATAGAATACCAGAATATATAGGTTACGACAAATACTGGATCTCGTGACAAGACGTTAATAAACGCGACAATAAAGATCATTACGCAATAATAAACGCGGCAGTTCCGATAATCTAAAAATAGGACACGCGATACGGTTTAATATAGTATATGGTTTATTATATATAACAGAAATATAAAGTTACTTACAGATGAATGGCTCAGACGTCATGCCCATGTAATAATCTCACCAGTCCGGTTTCCGAGGCTGAACTATATTGAAAGTTAGATTGAAACTCGCGGTTCAAGGGTGTAACTTAATGAATGATTTTGATTAAATAATAGTTGATTGACAGACAGACGTGTCCCTCCTGGGCGTGGCAAATAGCATATCACCTATAGCAAGTGTACAGGAACAGCGGACATGTCTGCACGCATGATTGATTACAGTTTCATATCTTACATATTATGGTGACTAATTATGTTAATAACTGTCATATAAAGAATTAAAGTATATATCAAATATAACCCTTTTTACATACACCTCCAATTTGAAAAGCGCGTGACCCACGCGTGAAAGTGTTGAATTTAACTCCTAATTTAAATTTAAATGTCACCATGATACATGGAAGATACGGAATTGTTTACAAAGAATGGTCAGATTCGTTACCATACAGCTACCCAACCCCAATTCTCGTTAAGAGGGGGAGGTACGATTTTCCTGGGGCACCCTTCTGACATTTAAAGCTGAAATGAAATACATGAAAAACAGAAAATGCACGTTTGGAAAACTCTAAGACAATGTTAAAAGGTTAATCCGTGAAGGTAGACCTCCTACAACCGGTGTAATCCATAATATTCTCCTTTTTTAAACCAGTGTCTCCTAATCTAATTATTCATATCTGTTTTTTCTCTAATTACACCTTTAGGAAGCAGACATGGCTGCGGCAGCCTTCACGATAACCAGGCATCGAGAAGCTGTTATAGATTTCACAACTCCCTACATGCAGGACAGCATGGGGATACTTACTCCGGCATCGGACGAAAACCAAGGGGACATATTTCAACTATTCAAACCATTCCATTGGCATGTGTGGGTAGGGATTGGTGCCCTGATGTTGATAGTTGGACTTGTCCTGTGTATACTAAACAATATATCCCCATTCAGCGAGTGGAGAGTGCAGAGGAACAAACAAGAACGGACAGAAGAAATCAGTTTTAGAGAAAATATGTTCTTGGCTATTAGTTCTGTTCTCGAACAAGGTACTAGTATGCTCCTATGCTATGATTTCTAATGATATTGTATACTTAGTACTTTACTGTGGAGCATAACAAGAGTATATGCCACACATATGCTACAAATTTGTCAGATCAGCCGTGAACTAAGTGTAACAATCATAAGCATGCCGTGGATCAATATATAAACTATACTGACCACCAGACCCCGAGTTGAAGTAAAGAAAGAAATTGAGTACGGTAACCTAGATGTTTCGATAAAAATCGATCAAACCGATACTATAACAAAGCATAATTTTTATTAAATATGACTGGTTTGAATAACGAACCGAAACTGCCCCTAAAGATAGTGGGACAGCGTTAAACTTGATTCAGGGAGTTAATAAAAACAGTAACAAATATATGAAATTGATTATAGAAGTTACCTCTCTTCGTTGAATTTTACCATGAGGTTTTTTGGGCCACCTTTTCGATATCAAACGAAGCATTTCCATACCTCATTAAGGCTAACACACGCTTCGAGATATAATGAACCTTAAGAATAGAATAATTAAACACATATAATTGTTCTAATTCGATTAATTCGGCAAATTCCTCGAGAAATCCGAGTAATAATAATTATATAAGGAAAATTATATACATATATCAGTTGTCCAGTTGTGCAAAAACTAAGATGGATCCCAACAAATATTAGGAAAAACGTTGCATATTTCGCTCATGAAAAACCACTTTGGAATAAAAAAAATGGTGAAAATAAACACAGTGATTTAACATTAACAACAACAAACATCAGAATGGTTACATTATTTAAAGTAACGAAACAGTCGACACGGGCATTTCATTACTCAGTTTGGTAAGGTTATTGTCATTTCGTACTTTACTGTACTGGGAATACGTTATATCAAATCTGGCTATGTGGAGTGGAGACCAGGCGGCGGGGTCCACTCCCCGGTCCACTCCCCAATCGCATGCTATTTAATGTGGAAACTAACATATCTCTTTTCAAAATAAATTTTCATTTAAACCTTAACATGAATTAGTACAGCTATACACACACCAGCAAAATGAAATAATAAATCGAAATAACCATAAAATTGGACTTAAAGAAATGATGTAAATCACTCTATTCATCAAAACACAAATTAAAATATGAGAGTCGCCAGGTGAACAGAATGCACAAAATATCGATTGTATGTTTCATTTTTCTATCTATTCCCATGTTATTTCTGTTAAAGTTTGCCATAGCAAATAAATTAGTCGTATTAAAATAAAAATTAGTATTTATTAAGCAATAAACATATAATTTCTCTCTCTCTACGATCAGATCAATCAGAATATTTTCCCCATTTGAAATGTATTGAGGTTAAGGGGGAGTTCCTGTCCATGTGCCTATACATGGAGATTTAACATGGGGATTTCTGAAATTATTCAGAACAGGATGAATTTTCTAACAATAGTATCCAAACATCTCACATTAGGATAAAGGTGAACAAAACATTGATATCTGCCACAACAGAACCATTTATACCTATTCATAGCCGCTCCAAAGTGAAATATGTCCGACAAAGAGGGGGCCTGTCACATTCAATGGTCAGGCTGAGAAGGATGCTACTTATAGTAAGAGATTATGCTTTTGTCGCCCCTAAAATTTCATTTCATTTCATTCATTTATTCACCAAGATAAATTAATTGTACAATTTATAGTTGTAAAAGGCCGTTGCCGGGATTAAAACCCCAGAGGGCTTGTTCTATCCCTGTAGTAAACAATTGAATTATACATACGAATATAAGTTAAAGAAGCTGGTGAATGTTGATATGAATGTAAGCGGTGAGAACATTATATAAATAAAAACAAACACGTATCCGCGGACAATCAGCAAACTATGTCTGGTTAATGTATTAATGGACAACCTTACAAATGTCTTGAAGATGATCCCTGATAATATTATCTCACTTCCACGCCAATTCCCCAATCCTACCCCTTCATGGATAGGGCTTAAAATTAATTTATCTGATAAACTGCTGCCATTTAAACACTGCATGGTGGTCTCGCATTTTTATTTCTTATTTCACAAGAATTGTACGGTATAAATTCTGTGAATATTTGACTTTGGGAAACTAGTTTAATGAGCTTTAAACATGAAAACAGGCTCTTTTCCATACTGACCCATTGATACATGGTGCAAACACAGATGACGCAATACTTCTACACATAGTACGGTGACCCCTGTATTTATTTTACGATTTGTCTTATCTTAGCCCAGCAATTCATTACTGAAAGTGTAAGCACATTCTGACTTTTCCAAATGAACTTGATCTACTCCCATAAATGTAAATTAAACAACTATTCGAACATAGCTCCTGTTCGTCCCAATGTTATAGCGTTGAACCAAAAGTAGTGTTGAATTCCGATAAACACTGCCGAACACCTGCAGAGCAAACAACGGTGTCTGCTGGCGGGGTAGCTTTTGCGAGCGCGCGCGCATAATTTGGACGTGACGCCTCATTTCAGCGTGGAAGGCATACAAGAAAATATTTTATGTGATTTAATTGAATTTGATAGATTGTGCATGTCCGAATCGAAATAAAGACCTCGGAAGTCGGTTTCAAATTTCTGAGATAAACACCATGCAGTTGGCACGAGTCCAGCAGTTTAGACCCGAGGTCAAATTTGAAACCTCTTCCTCGGTCTTCATTCCTTAACCAAACAACCTGAAACTTAAACGTACACTAGCGTGTGGGTTATACCTATGTGCATGTAATACGAGTCATTGTCCTGAAGGACGTTATCGATTAGTGGTGGGCGGCTGACAAGCAAAACTGCACAAAACTTGAAATTGGAGCTTTTTAGGGGTTGGATTCCTGTGACTACATGCGTCTAGTTAGCCATTCAATACTCAGCCGTCATCCAATAAAAATATCAGCATACTCCAAATACCTATTCCATATAACACCATTAGCAGTAGCACCAAAATGGGTATAAAATCATTTTTTTTATTTCATTACATGATGCTACCGACTTTTCGGGCTCAAACATGTTGACCGCTTCTCTCTTGTAGGAAACTGTCTTGTGTATTTATTATTTATATTTCATACCATCTTGGAATTGGTGCTGTCACAAGAAATAAATTTTGAAGATTATTCATGCGGAAATACTCTTATGGAGGACGGCTGAATATTGAATGTCGGATCTAACGCGTTTGCTATCAGTTATAAAACTGGCGAACTGAAGCAATGGAATTAAAGCGATAAGCAGATTATTAGGGCATATTACTGATAATGATGGCCCCTGCAGAGTTTGAGCGAGACAAGTGTGAATTACCAGCTTGAAGCGTGTCCTCACAATACGGCGAAAATTTTGCAACTCGTAATAAAATTTGGAAGGGTAAAATTGCATCTGAAATTCGCTAAAATAATTTCACTTGGAGACAAAATTGATATAGTACAAAGAAATGTGGAGTACATTTGTTTTCGTCAATTTTGACCCCCAGGTGGATTACAAGCCCTCAAACCAATCGTTACATCCTATAGCGCGGATATTCACGTATCTTTCCCCCTAGCTGTCTTGGTCCCTGCGATCTCTACTAAAATTTAATGAAAAATCTTGAAGTGCTGTCGTCGCTCATATTCCGATAGTGTGTTTTGGTGACATACAACGATCATGCCTATTTATCATCAAGTCGGCCAGAGTACACCAGCATTGGTTCTATCGGAGAATTATCAAACTTTGAGGCATGTATCTTGTGCATTTGTTTGTGTGATTTAGTAATCTATCATATCCGTAAACCCTTTCTGCTAACAGGACCAACATATCATCCGCGAGTGACGTCAGCTCGTTGCTTCCTCGGATTCTGGTTCGTCTTCTCCATTCTGATCATGTCTATGTACACTGCCCATCTGGCCGCCGTTCTCACAGTGTCAACCCCAGTCATACAAATCAACAGTCTACAAGACCTCGCTCAACATGACGACATGAAGGTATTGGTCAGCTACGGCACCAATACATGGACCTTATTCGAGGTATTAAGGACCGAATTATCCTTCACAAGCTACAGTTTTACCACATCGGAGATTCTCTTTCCTTTCTGTGCTCATACGTATTACATGTTTTCACTAAGTTTGCAATATATAACTATTGAGTCTAAGCGTTGGCCGAAAGCTTCTAGTCCAGGGTTTCTGTATTTTATATCAGTAGATTTAATAGAATTAACGTACCGTTTCTACGTATATGTATACTGCTGAATACTGATAAGAAACCAAGAAATGGACCTGAACCCTGATGACGTATTATATCTCTTTCAATCACGTGACAAAAGTTGCATTCACCATCTATATGGCAGGGGATCACTTTTCCGGAAATCTACCGCAGCATCGCTTATGTAACACGAAACTAATTAAATTGTCAATGCATAGCACGGCGTGAATTCCTCTATGTAACCCGATACACCAAATTGAAGCTTGCTCTTTCGACTGTACCCGCCCAGGGACCTCGAGGTGGCAATTAAGTTGATGTCACGTTACCTGAGAGGGGTGACCGGCTAATTGAATTGTATAACGATCCCTACCAGCCATTCAATTGTCATGGATGTTGGGAGCCTGCATTGCATTAAGGGATAGAAGTGGGATTTAATTGTCATGGATGTTGGAGGCCTACGTCATCAGGCTTCAGGCCTATTAGCACAAACATGTATGACCGTTCTCTCAAAAAAATGTTTATCATTGACAATTTTTTTTATCAAAGCATAGCTCACAGTTTCCATTGAAGTTTACGTGACGGGATTACGCATCCGTCATAAGATATCGCTGACCATATATTCAGATAAACGGAAAATTGATGTTTTGTCAATTTATTATCATCCCCAGAAGTCGAATATCGACATATATATGAAAGTCAAAGAGAAAATGCAGCCTCCTGATTCCTATTCGGAAGGAATAGAGCTTGTGAAAACGAGAAAGTACAGTCTAATTGCCGACCGATCACCCATGGAATATGTTGCGGTTCAGTCGTGTGGAAAGTTACGGATGGCAGAAGAGCGCTTCCAAAGCGGTTCATATGGACTTGTTTTACCAGCGAACGCTGCATACAAGGACGCCATTGATTACAAGTAAGTAGTTGATCTAGAACACCTCTTTGATAATTCGTACAACAGAGGCGTATAGCTTGCAGCTTCAAAATGTACTAAAGTTTAAAGAAATTGCCCCGTTTTAAGACCCCGAAGAAGTCGAATAAATGTACATAAAAACATCACCTTCAATAAGAACCATGAGCAATTTTAATGATACGTGTTATATACTATACCTCTGTGTTTTTAAAATCCGTTAAATAATATCTAAATACTATGTGCTGTCGGAATCTGGAAATGGGAATTGTTCCCCTAGGTTATCCATGAAAATAAATATAAATAAATAAAAATAAATAAATGTCACAAATTGACATGTGCTCGCCTTCTGAAGTGACGAAAACATTTTTCTGAAAGTGTCCCATGGCATAACCAAATTAGTCTGTAAAATCGAATCTATAATTGGAATATTGAAGCTGGGGGTAAATACCTGACGCCCTTGTCATATTTCCTTTCGCAGTATTCTAAAAATGGTGGAATCTGGAATGATCGGACGCTGGAAACTGAAATGGTTGCACCATGCAACGAGTTGCACAGACCCATCTTCAGGTGAAAAAGCACTGAGCCTCAGTATGGACAGACTTGGAGGGCTATTTGTTGTTTATTGCGGAATGATTGTCATAGCAACAGTATCGTTACTTGTGGAGTTATCAATCAAAATCTTATGAAGCCTTGTTTAGATATTCGTCGTAACTCTTGAAAGTTCCTCCGAAAGACAACAATGCTGACTTGTTTTAAACATGCGTTGGTTTTTAGGCGTTCCGGTTTTGTGGAGAACATCGCTAACAATGTTATGTGTCTACAGCTGGTCTCAACCTATGATTTTATGCAATTTTAATTAAATTCTTCATCACGTTCATAGCTATTCACATCTATAAAAGTGAACTACGCAACTAGTCCGTGGGGATAGTTCGATACTGAAATCGAATTGTTCGGGGTTTTTTTACATATCAGCATGAGATTTCCCACACGTGTACAGGTACATGAAATGAACATTTTCTGGCATGGTGCCAAGCAAGGGAAGGCCTGGTTACAGTGGAAACTGAATCTCAATGGCAGTGCATATTATGCATATCGGTGTTGCAAATGAAGGGAGTGGGGTTGCTGAAATACACACACTTCCCTTATATTTGATCCAGTCTCTAATTGTAGAGTATAGTTTCAACCAAGAAGCATTGCTTTCCGTTATATGTTAATGTCATAAAATATTCATCTCGACCAGTCAAGTGACGTCAAGTAGGGACCATCTCCAAAATGAGGACACATACGGTAGTTTTCGGGATGGAGTTACTCAAACGAACATCTACTTCTGGGTTTGAATGTACTCCGTTAGAAGAATGTGAATTTCAATTGGGATACAATAGATAATATTTATTACGAAGAAAATTATTCATGTTTATTTACTTACTCATTTGGCATCACTTACTTGGGGACCGTTTCAAAATGACGATATATGACATCATTGTTAAGCTTAGTCAAGCGGAATTAAAATCTTCAATTTTTGTTCAGGATTGGAAGACTTCTTGATATTGGGAACCTTTCTGAAATAAACTGTGATAAAGAATAAATTCCTATGATATTTAACCTACTTGGCCCTCACAATATGTTATTTTTTGCGGTTTTGTCGTAGTCTGGAAATGATATCCTCAAAGCAAGAGAGTTGAAACGTTGCAATCCATATAATCTAAATACCTGCCAAACGAGGACTTCGTTTTATCTGTAAGTTTCTCCATAAAAACTGCAAAGAAGACGAGGCAAGTATTATTCGGGGAGAGATAAAATCTGTTTTGCTTCATCGTGGCATGAAATGCTCTACGTATACTTAAAATTTTCCATATTTTAGTCGCTATAGGGGTTTCTCAAACGCGACAGAAGTCTGACAATCACAGGATTTATCGCATAAATGGAAGCAATTTTTATTCATATGTGTACTGTCTGTGTAAGTTTATTTTATTATTAAGGCTGAATTTACTTAGGAGACATTTCTGGGTGTTCTACTCAAAATAAACCTGTCCAGTAGTGCAAGTAATTGTCTCATAGCTATTCCGAATCCCGTGAAGAAGATTTGTTTGTTGTCGACACGAGAAAACTTGTGACTCTCAGTTACTAGTGAAAGGAAGAGACGGTTTCAGAGGGAAATTAGTAAATATCGATGCGGGTACTTGCAATCCGATGAAAATAAGACATAGCTGCAAATTAAAGTCTGAGGACATCCATATTGTTTATGTTCCTGTGACCTCTGGTCAGTGATTAGTCCGTATGGAAACGACATGCAGATATTCGAGATCTTGGTGAATCTGGCCGACAAGTGCTTGAATGAAGTTTTGTCTCGTTCAATATTTTCTCGTAACAGATCTGAACAATTTTGTATACTGACAAATGGGGTACGGCAGGATAACTCTGAATGACAATGTCTGGACAGGGGATAACATTATAATCGCCCCGGTTGGCACTTTAACACATCAAAAATTCTTGCTCTAGGCGACCTGAACTGCATTCAGCCTCCACTCATATCAGTTCACCCAACAGGAGGTGTTGTATATGTGTACGCCATTCGAACAAAAGTGTACTCTTACTGCATCTGTTTTTATTTCATGAAAAACAGATATTCACACACTATTATTGGTGCTGTTTAGCAAAATACTTCGAACCCAACGCCAATCCTAATGTTCAGACACGACCAAAAATAAATGAGAACTCCAGTTTAAATTGTGAATATCAGCGGTTAGCTGTATTCCGATATCTTTACATCCGAAGCATATCCTCATCAAACATAATTCTGAAAATTTGAATGATTTAAGTAATTAAACGTAACATGTAAAGCGAAAGTCATCCGCTGAATTTTTTACTTTTTCGGTTGTAATTTGGAGCCGGTCCTCAAATCTACGATTATGTGCACGATAAAACAATAAGGAACTGTTGTATTGCTTCCTCTTGAAACAAGAAGAATGTAGCATACCGACACTAGTTGTTAAGTTAGAAATCTGCACAGAACGTACCACACAGAACGCCTGCTGTACGAATGCGAGGGGAGGAACACATATATACAAAATTCTAATTTTTAGCTGAAAGTTGAAAGTTGACAAATGTAGTCTCTTATAAGAAAAGATGAGAGAACGCTGATAGATATGTAGACACATGGTTTTCTCGAGAGGTGGTCGTTACTTTGCTTACTTGTTAATGTGCTGTCCAACATAGGAAAATAACAGACGGTTGGGCGCTGATTCACACTCATTAGTAACACCATTGAGACCAAGCATGCATCTAAATTACAACAACAGTAGCTCACTTTGGGTTGTTCCGACTTTTCTGCAACCCAACTTCCGCCGGTTTGACCTTTCTCTCTTTTTTCCCCTCGACATTTGACACATTGGATTGCTTCCCTTCAATATATACTACAAGTCGACTTTCTCTTTCTTCTTGCTTCGACGATCGACACATTGGATAATGCTTTCCTTCCTGTAACTCCTCGACATCTACGACAGAGTGGCTACTCTTTTGTTTTGTTTTGACATTGAACACATTCAAATGCTTCCCTTGTTATTCCTCTACAGATAATGAGTTTGACTTCTAGTTTTTATTCGACACATTGACTTTCTTCCCTCCTGACAGATAATGAGTTTTGACTGTTCTCTTTGTTTCTGCTTCAGCATTCAACACATTGGATTGCTTCACTTCTTGTAACTCGTCAGCATATACAACAGTTTGATTACCGATACTCCATTTGCATGCTTCGTCATTTGACACATTGGCTTGCAAACTATTCCAGCTATTTTATATCAGCGAATCAATATTCCCCAGTTGATTGATCGGTGTATAATTCATATCTTCATCTTGAAGTATTTGATCAAGTGATGTACTATTTTTTGTGTTATTTTTTTCAAGCAGTCGCCAATGAATAGTCTCCATGGGCTAACGTAATGTATTGAATTTAAATCAACTTTAAAACTATATAGTATTTGCTAAACGAAGAATGTTAACTCATTACAGGTCACATCACTGTAATGGTATATATAAATTCTTTCATTGAAGACGGATGAATATTGAATGTCGAATCTGACCCTTGCTAGAATAAGCCAACATGTACAACATGGTTGTCCATATATTGACTTTTAGTATTTCTTGGTTGAACAGATACATGCACTACTGAATTCTGCTAATTTCAAGCCACATTATCATAATGGTATAGAGTAGATGTGCAAAATATGCTGTGTTGGTCACTATAGACATGTAAGACACTATATATTATTTTTTGGTTGAACAAAATAAATAACTTATTATTGCATAATGTATTTGTATACAATGGGGAGAAAGGTCAAGCTGTCATATCTGTCTAGGGGTTACAGAGAGGGACGCAATCCAACGTGTCGAATGTCAAACCAAAAGGGGGATAGTCTATAATGGCGTATCTGTCGAGGAGTTTAGTGAAAGGGAAGCAATCCACTCTGTCGAACGTCGAAGCAAAACAAGAGAGAATAGTCAAACAGCCATATCTGTCGAGGGGTTACAGATAGGGAACAAACCAATGTGCCGAACGTCGAAGCAGAAAAAGAGAATGGTAAGACTGGTGTATCTGTCGAGCGGTTGAGAAAAGGGAGGCAATCCAATGTGTCAAAAGTTCCAGAAGAAAGAGAAAAGTCAAAATATCGCATCTGTCGAATGTCAGAGCAAAAAACTGGCCTGCCCTGGTATCTGTCGAGGAATTTACAGGAATGAGGAATTTACAGGAATGGAAGCAATCCATTGTGTCGAATGTCGAAGCAAAGAAAGAGGAAATCAGACTGGTATCTGCCAAGCAGTGTCAGAAGTATAGGCAATCCAATGTGTCGGATGTCGAAGCAAAAAAAACCCCAGAAAAGTCAAACCGGCGTATCTGTCGAGGGGTAACAGAAAGGGAAGCAATCCAATCTGTCGAATGTTGAAGCAATAAAATAGAATACAGCCAAACTGTCATACCTGTTGAGGGGCTGCAGGAAGGGAAGTAATTCAATGTGGCGAATTTTGAAGCAAAGATATAGAAAACTGGTATCTGTCGAGGGGTGGGAGAAAAGGAAGCAATCCAATGTGGCGAGCGTCGAATCATAAATAAAAACATCAAAATGTCGTATCTGTTGAATGTAGAAGCAAAACAGAGAAAAGTTAAACTGGCACATACGATGAGTTTAGAGAAAAACCCTTTCGAAATTGTGTCTAATCTGGAAGCTAGCTAGCAAAAAAACAAAGCCAAACTGGTGTATGTGTTGAGCAGTGGTAGAAAGAGAGGCAATATGATATAAGAGTATCTGTACAAGCGTCTAATCCGTCATTCATAATTCAGCCGTCGTCCATTAAAGAATATCCGCGTCCATAATCCAAAAAACTATTCCATATAACAGTATTAGCACCAAATTCAAAAAGACAATCATAGTATACATAAACATAGGCTAGTTCCCTGAAAGAGAGAAGCGGTCAACAGTTTTCAATGATGCCGACAAGACATCATGATGTTTCAAAAATATAAAATCCGTATCGCTGATCAGTATTCTTAATCCATAATAATCGTTGTACGGTCGTTATCTAGAGCTGTTCATATGAGCACCATGAGGATCTTGAAGTACATGGGTTCATACGGCCACTAGTCCCGGGTTAAGCGGAATTAGACACAAGTTACGAAACGTAACGCCATAGATCTTGCACGCTACGTTCGTATTTTGCTATCAGCATGCGATATATATCGCCAAATTTGAGAAACTTTGAGTGGAGGCGCTTGGTGGAATAGCCCTGTTTTATAAGTTTCTGCAACAATGTTTTGTGACGTTGATTAAAATCGTCACATTTAACACAGGATCTAGCAAATGCTACTAGGCGAGATATGTATACGCCATATGCAGGAACATTACTGTCCAGAAAGGGATAGTTTACGATGTCGAAATTGTAATCATCTCTTTTGTCATAAAGTCGACGAAAAAGAATGCCTGCTTCATTTTTGTAGAGATATAGATCTAAATATGATGTGCCTGTAGGGCTATCTGTTATTTCCTTCAAATCCAGTGAAGGTAGATATATATCCTTCACTGCGTCATTTATATAGCGATTATCCACAGCGAGAAGATCGTCTATATAGCGTTTGGTGAATGAGAAGGAACGGGCTTCGAATGGATCGATTTTTTGAAAGCGCCTGCATATAGTCATGTTCGTAAGAGAACAGATACAGGTCAGCCAACAGGGGTGCACAATTAGTACCCATTGGAATGCATATATGCTGCTGATATATTGTGTTACCAAACTTCACATAGATATTTTAAATGAGAAATTCAAGCATCTCTATAAACAAAGAAACATCCCATGAATGATATCTCTTGTATCT
>JAVTVY010057296.1:0-31737 GCA_036873755.1 Hanleya hanleyi | reverse complement strand
TCCATTTAACATGAATTGCAGGCAAGCACCTAAAAGGTGCGTGGACCCCTCAGCCTGTTTTTTTTTTTAGTCAAGTAGGATCAGGGCTGCATTCCAAAAAACGTATGGGCACCCAAAACTCAAATGAAACAAAAAATGAAAGTGATAGATATAATAGACTTCGTTTTCACGTGAGTGGTGTGCTGGGATTACAGCATGCAAGAAAGTGTAGCTTTATCAGTGGCAATTTATGCATTGCACAAATGTGATCAGTTTAATGGCATAGAAACACACTGATTGACACTCTCCTAATCACTCGTTTTAAATAATTTCCAAGGTACAGTAACATGTTTGGTGACAAAAATTGAAGCATTATGTTGTACCAGTTAAATGTGTGGACACAAATATGGTTCATGCAAAAGTTTTAGGATAAATCATATGATGTAAAATAGAATGATTTAACAGCAAAATTGAAGGAAAATGTTGTCCCTCATTTAAGGTGACGCGAAATTCAAACTACACTTCTGAAATAAATATGTTTTGTGCAAAAGCTTTAAGATAAATCATATGATGTGGAGTAGAATGATTTAATAGCAAAATTGAAGGAAAATGTTGTCCTTCATTTAAGGCGACGCGAAATTCACACTAACAGGGGTTCGATACTGCAGGGATTCCCCTGCCAGTTATTTCATATTATACTTCTGAAATAAAATATGGTTTGTGCAAAAGCTTTCTGATAAATCGATGCAGCAAAATTGAAGAATAATGTTGTCCTTCATTTAAGGCGACATGAAATTCAAACCTAACAGGGGTTCGATACTGCGGGGACCCCCTCGCCGGTTATTTTCTCTTGTACTTGAGAAATAAAATAATGTCACCAACCTGTTAGTTATTACTATAAAAGGGGAAAAAATTAGGTGATTCAGCATGTGTGTGAAAAAGCAATGTACACTGCAGGCTGAGAAGCTTAAAGTCCAAAACTTTAAGATTTAGTGCCCCAGGGGTGGAGAAATCCCCCAAGGGTAGTGCATAGGTTGAACAAGTGTAGCATCATGTAAGCGCTCAGAATATATGGGAATTGGGGAGTTCCATCCAATGGTAATCTTGAATGGCCCAGGCTTTCTTGTATCAGGGAACCTTCAAAAGTCAAAATGAAACATGCAACCAAGGGTTCCCAATGGGCATAGATAACAGTGCAAAAATCCAAGCCATCAATAAACAAAATAAAAGAAATAATTAAAATTCATGAAATCATCATAGCCATCTGAAAATCTAATCACTTCATCCGTCAACATTCAGGAAGCTCTCACCAAAGTTTGGTCAGGCCTGACTCGATAGATCTGCAGATATTCAGCGGACAAGAACATGTTGATGGGCATAGATAACATTGCAAAAGCTGAGCCATCAATAAATAATAAAAAAAATAATTAAAAATCACGAAATCATCATAGCCATCTGAAAATCTAATCATTTCTTCAGTCAACATTCAGGAAGCTCTCACCAAAGTTTAGTCAGGCCCGCCTTCATAGATCTGCAGATATTCAGCGGACAAGAAAATGTTGACGGACGGACGTACGTACATGGCAACGACAAGACCCTACAGCCCTATGGGCTGAGGGGTAAAAAGGTATGGGAGGGGCGGAAGGCAGCTTTGAATTATACCCCACCACCCATAGAAAGTGTATTGGCCTTCCCAACGTTGTAACATGGATTGAAGGGAATTTCCCCCCATGATCCATAGAATAATATATTGAGAGCCTTCCTCCCCTCCCATACCTTTTAAAATGGAATAGCCCTCAACTATTCCACTTCTATCCAAAATCAAGAGTCAGAAGAAAAAGTTCTGAAAAAGGTGGATGTAATGTCCGATAGTTACACTGTAAGCAGTATTCATTCATACACATTTATAACTTCAAAAATAGGGCTCATCATGTGCATTTTGTTGGAGTGGGATGCCTTCTTGTCACAGAAGCCTAAGGGATTTACAGATATGACTTGGTGAAAGTGGTCACAAGGATTTACAACTATAGCTTGAAGGATGTGACCTCAGAGATTTACAGATATAGCCTTATAAAAGTGGGCACGAGGCCTTTGAAATTATTTCGAAAACCTGTTTGACCGATAATTTTGATCCCAAACAGACGAGAAAACAGGATGGATCAATCCTGGTAATCACCTTATCCAAAGAATTAGGGTTGGCGTGATTTTCCAGGATGGCCTGTACCACTTCTGTGTAACCTCCCTTGGCAGCCGCTAATAAAGCTGTCCACGAGTTCTGAAATAAACATGTAAACATGGTTTGATATATACACAGAATCCATTAGACATAGTGTAGATCAACCAATTATCTCTGTTGTCATGTCATCATCATAAGGCAAATATCACTGATTACAGATCCTCAACTTCATCTTCTATCTTCATGTTCAAGCATTAATTTTATGTAGACCATCTTCTATGTTTTCCGGAAACATTTCCGAAAGGTTGTCAGAATAAATTTAAATCTATACGAAGCAGTCAGTATTTTGTACTTTCTTAAAATATTTACTGCTAATCGAGCAAGTCAAACTTCCTAAAATGCAACAACTCCTGAATAAAACACTCATCAGCATGTTGCTAATAGGATATATAAATGAATATTTCATGTGATGGCTGCAAATTAGCAAATATCAAGCTTGGACTTCAGTCACATTGGATGGTATACATACCATGCCCGCTATATCAACATTGGAGCCTCCTTGTAGTAACATCTGAACTATCTCCAGGTAACCTTTTCTGCTAGACCAGATCAGTGGAGTGGTCCCATACTGACAAAATTAAAACCAGCAAATTAGGGAAAAACAACACCGAATCCATAATACAAGGTTCAGTTTGCAGATTTCTGAACCAGGAAGCACCACTACCAGAATGTGTTTTATTCCGTTTTGAGTATTTTTGTTCTTCATGTAAGGAGCACAAAAATTTCTTCCTCTGACTTTTTTTCTGCTAAATGTAGTTTCATTCTGAGAAGGAATTTTCAATGCAAATGGAAAGAAATAAAATAAATTGAAATGTAAATCAGGTCTGTCAGGTCTTAAGCATTTTATAATCAACATCAGTTGTCACAGTGAAATAAGATCTGTGTATTATAGAAATAGACAAACTTCTGAGCTGTACTCCACGTAAACATATTTAATGCACAAGCTTTCGACTCTCATGCCGGAGCCTTTAGCAAGTGATCTGTTGAATTTCATAAAATTGCCAGTAAATATACAGATTGTCCAATTGTTTATCCATGGATGATTGAATGTTACATGTATATAGAGATATACACAATATTAGTGGTTTTAATTGTTTGTGTAAAGATCTGTGTAGTTTGCTATACATGTTCATTGTATATGTTGTATTTTCTGTGTTCATGTTCAGGGTTATATCCAGGAATTTGAAGTAGTGTCCTTATTTGAAAAAAATAATGCCGAGCGCAGCGAGGCGTAGCGTACAGGCCGGGGTCCAGGGGCCGCCTAGGCCCCTCGAAGCTCTGGGGTCTTAGATGCTCTCAGGAGCATTCGAGCCCATTTCTGGCTATTTAAATGTCTTGTCAGATACCTGTAAATATTGAACAATTTACTTCTTTTTTTCCAAATTTTCATCATATTCAGGCTGATCTTGCTTGTGTTTCAAAATGACAAAGTTGAGCAGGGACTTGCTGCATGAATTTCCAGATCATTTACTTTCACGTGCTGTCAGATTGATACTATACCATGATGTCAACTTTGACTAAACTAATAACAACTAACCTTTTTGCTGATTAGACTAGGGCTCAGGGGCCGCCTAGGCGCCGAGAAACTCTGGGACCCTTGATGCTCTTAGAAGCATTCTAACCGATTCCTGGCTGCACATGTCTTGTCGATCAGACAAGCATATCATGCACATTTTACTTCTTGTTTAAAGGTGAACTGCAAAGCTTTTAATTTTATCTAAATTGGTGCTTATATAGATCTTGTCTAATGTGACATAACTTTTATACGTTTTTGGGGCAAATATAGTTCGCAAAATTGTACTAATAACAATATTTAAGTTATCCTGTTATAAATCCGTCTTGAAAACTTGCATCGCTTGTCTCTCTTGGTTTGTAGAACGTTATGACGTCATAGTGGTCCCCTTCATTCAAGTTTTATTCAAATGTGACGTCATGCTACGTCGGATGAATGAACGAGGGCCACTATAACGTCATGACGTTCCAAAAACAACGGGAGACAAGTGATGACGTTTTTAAAAGTTCTGGATCTCGGTATAAGTTTTGACTTCTCATATACCCAAAATAAAACAATAACCCACAGAACTATTACCACACATAATTCTAACAACTATAGAAGTTCTTGTTTTATGACATTTTAACAGAACATTGGAAAGCTTTTCAGTTCACCTTTAATGCTCATGTTAATTATGTGGGTGTGGAGTTCAGCTATTATCCCAAAAGATATTTGAAGGAATTTGGGTCCTATTAGGTCGGGTCCCGTACTTTTACTTGTATTCAGGTTTGTCAAGTGTTTATGAATTTCTATCTTAATTTGAGGAATATTAAATTCAACATTTTCAGCGGATTTTCTCTGCTACAAAATTTTGAAGTTTTTTGTGAGGGGTTACGGCAAGGGTATGATGATGAACCAGATTATTTTTTTTATTTTTTTTTATTCAGTCCATATATCAGTATTCACATCAGTCAACATTGTTGCAGTGATAACATAGCACTTTACATGCAGCTTTCAACATTTTTAGATGGAATAAAAAATAAATGAGTGTATCCATTATACATACAGTGTTTCGAATAATGTTAGATTCTTAATTATTACAGTCCGCACGGTCAGGTAAGAATGAACAGTTCCAGACTTGATGTCCCGAGGGTCTGTCATCCATAGTACTTATCAGCACCAATTTACAGCTATGCTGAATTGGATGAATACATGTATTTACTAAAATGACTTATAAATAAAGAGACATTATATCAGAATATGCCACTTGTACCATTTTTCATTGAACTTATCAACATTATTTAATAATTTAGCATTCACCTGTTCGGCCAAATAGTACTTTTTCAAATCCGCTTTTAGACAGTCCAGCATTGGTAATGCACAGCCCTAAACAGGCAAAAATTGATCAGCAATGAAATCAAGTTTACAACTTCCAGATTTTTACCAATAAAGCCGAGAATAATTGTACGAGGTGAATAACATATTTCTATTCCAGTAATACGAACAACCCAATCGATCACCTTCTTCCGAAATATAATGGATGTTGGGCACTCAACTAACAAATGGTTATAATACTCTCAACATCATTCTTGCAGAAAAAACATATATTGCTATCAGTCAAGTTCATCTTGAAAAGCAAAGCTCTACAGGTCAGCGACCGAGACAATATCCTATACCTGAACCACCAAAGTTTAGTATCTGGACTAATTGTTTTGCTTAATGTAAATATTTTTGACCACTGGATATCATTTGCTTTTACACCTTAGCTCCAATTCCCAAGATTTTACAAACTTAATAGTGAATGGGAAATCTTTTTTGAATACAGAATTATAGACTGCACACCCTTTCTCTACTGACAATATAACTTTCAGGGAGAAAGGAGGAAAAGGGCCATAATAACCTTTATGTACTTTGCTTTTCAGATTTACACGTCTCATGTAATATAATATACTGGTTCGTAAACAATAGAATGTTAAGCGCTGTATATTAATACTAAAGACGTCACATAGATTGTTATATGACCGGAAAACTCCGCTTTCATCAAACAAATCTGACACAAACATTATACCCTTAGAGTACCAGTCCTTATAAAAGACCGTTTCTCCACCAATAAGGATATTCTCATTATACCATAATGGCTGCGAGAATACATCAGATATATTTTCCACACGTAAATTCTGCACGAAACTCATATATGCTGAAAGTACATCTTTCCAAAAAGCGTTCTTAATCAGCTGGGATTTCTTTCTCATAAGTTCAGGACCTAGTGTCCATAAGCTTTGAGCTGAAATATTCCAAGTATCAGCCAGCAAAACTGACCATTGAGCCTGATTTCTAAAGATTCTTCGTATCCATGACAACTTCAAGGAGTTTGCAACAGATTCTAAATGTATCATGTTTAAACCTCCATTAAAAATTGGCTGGATCATAACTCTTCTTGCAACTTTATCTGGTTTGTCATTCCAAATAAACTGATAAATAATCTCTCACATTCAATCATGAAGTCTTTACTAGGATTGGGAAGGGTTAAAAGAAGGTAATTGAGTTTTGGTACAAATATCGATTTAATTACAGTAATTTTGCCATATGGGGTAAGAATTCTTCCCTTCCATAATGCAAGATTTGTACGGATATCTTTGAGTTTCTTGGAATAGTTCACCTCAGACTGAACCAGATTATTAGCTTTTTGCAGTTGACTAGGGATATCTGTAAAGAAAGTATTGATCTCATTAGCTATTTGAAGTTTGTCGGTCCAGTATTCACTTGCAAAAGTCATTCCACTATAAGGATTGTTGAATATGTATAAAGGCCCATTCTCATGGTGCGATTAGTACTAACACAGGGCTAAAAATTCCCACAAGCCCGGCAGCCCGTGGCTGGTGAATTTAGAACTTGTCTGGTTGAATTTAGTTCTGAAGCTAGCTAACCAGCCCGACTGGCTGGTTGTAATTCAAGAATTTCAGCTCGGTGTAATGAAATATACCAGCCCGGTGGTCTAGCAAAGTTTTATGGTAAATTCATGCCCTGTAACATTAGAATGGGTCCTATTTCATGCATTTATTGCTACAAATCGGGCTGATTTCCCGCCGACTTGTTGCTACAAATCACAGATGTTAAATCCTACTCCCCTCCACCACATATTGGGCGAGGACTTGAAATATGCTGTCTATTCATGTTCTTTATATTTTGTGACCATTATATCTCCATAACTAATCTGCTGAGAGAATTTCTTTGGCACAAACTCAAGTTTACTCATGTCGGACCTGAACATATTTTCAAATATGTTGACTGGGAACCATTCTGACCATCCTCCATTTCAAAGGAGTCTCGACAAATTGTAATCGCATAGCTACATGCCGTCCACAACCTGTAGGTCAACTTTGGCGTCACTTGCCAGCTGTGATGCATGCTATAGTTTCAAAATGTCTTTAACCATTAAACATGAGGACGAGACTCACAAAACCCCTCGGCTTCCTCCAAGCAATCGATAAATATGCCGAGAATGTGCAACATATTATGGCTATACTAATCATCCAGAATTGCCCTTTTCAGAAAATATCATCAATTCTGCATACATAACAGCTACATGCAAGAATAGATATCACAAAATCATATATACAATGCAGATTAATACGAAAAAAGGGTCATAACTCTGTAAAATCAGGAGCGAGATGAATAATTTGTAGGCTTGTAGAATACAAGTAGGTAACTAAGTTTCCAAAATTTGGTAGCTGTATTGAGCACAGTTCTTCAGATATTACTGGTTACATTCAAGCATATCCAAGATTATTACACTCGAAAAGGGGCATAACTCCATAAAATTAGGTCCGAGACAATGTCGCCGTGTGACCAATAAGGTTAGGTGCGACATTAAACTTTAAACAACGAACCAACTATAACTTATACATTCAACTACAGATCACAAAATCGGAGATTATTACATTCCAAAGGGGCATAACTCAATAGAATAATAATTTTTGGGCCGAGACAACTCATTTTATGGAAGGCATCCAGACTACAACTGGATAAAAAAGTTCCCTCATAATCTGGTAGCTGTACCAAACACAGTTAATTATTTATAACTGGTTACATTCAAGCACATATCACAAAATCAGAGATAACTGCACGCAAAAAGGGGCATAACTCTGTAAAATAAGGGCCGAGGCGAGTGATTTTTTGTTGGCTTTTAGAATACAACAATATAAGTAAGTTTCCAAAATATAGTAGCTTTTTCGAACACAGTTCTGCAGATATAGTTCGTTACATTCAAGCAATAAGACAGAAATAGAAATTAATATCTGTAAAGGGACATAACTCGTCTGACTTAGCACTAGATAAATAAGTGTTCAAAATTTGGTGGTTGTGTCTCAAGCGGTTTTGCCTAGAATGCGGTAATGGACAGATGGACGGACGGACATACATGGCGATGACAATACCCTGAGGCCAAAATGACCGAGGGGGTAAAAAAACTCCCATGATGTGGATGTGTGTCCAAGTTAGCATATATGGAGAGCTTTAAAAGTTTTGGGATCCACTGATTAACTTAGCATAATAAAGGAGGAGGGTGACTGAAAACATCACCAAAACGCATTTTGTAGATCAATTTTTTTACCTATCTTATATTCATGTCATCATCAGGGATGGTAGTTTACAACAGGTTCCAATGGGTAAATGGCACAAGTTCATTTCATGGGTTAAAACATTACTCACTGTATAGTAAAATGTATGTCTGACTGGTTGATTATCTCAGATCGTCAGAGTGAAAATGGATGAATAAAGGTTTGATTTTGCAGACTACAGATATGGTGAACAGCAGTTATATGCTGGTTAACACTATCAAATCGGCATTATCGGCAATCCTGAAGACGCAAAATGTGGGACAGAAGACTGCTAACACTGGCTAATGTGATTAAAACCAGATCTACAATGGAATCTACAATCTACAGTGGTAGAAGTCATTTCATAAATACTGAATTTAACCCGTTAGATGGAGTTTATGCAGTGATGACCTTCCACCCTCCCCTATGCCAGTGGGTAGACTGTCCCCACTGGTCCAGCTGTTGGACTTTCCCTTTTGCATGGTCGTTAAGTGCAGATGACCAATGGGCAAACTCTCACTTATCTACATCCTCTGGGTGCTTTCTCCAGGGATCTTCTCACCCACCATCTTTCTTTGTGCTCCGATCTCCAAAGTGTCCAGACTTATTCTTAGTATTCGCAAATTTATTTCACCGCCACCACCTTCAGCAGCTAGGGGGTAAACTCCCATTTACGTGGCTCCGCAATTTTGGGGGGAAAACATACTTGTTTTCTTTCCCCCCAAAATCAATTAGTGACGAGTTACTTTATTGACCGCTCCGAGACAACATAGCCATGTTTTCTCTCGTCAGCCCTGCGACTATTCTTAAGGGTAGAGTAGGCGACTGTTCAGGGGTACCACCCCCTGCAGCCAGGAGGCATCTTGACCTGCCTTGACCCCTGAACGTTTATGACTATTATATGATTAGAGTAAGAAAGGAGCTACGGGGAGCTGCCCCCTTATCCCAAATGTTGTTTATGATTGTTGATTCGGATGCTGTAATAAAATTGTTATATGCAAGTTACATACATTGTGTTGGTCATCATTGCATAAATGAAAAATTAAACATTTATAAACAATGTTACTATTTATTATCAAATCAAACCTGCTATTGCTTCGCCTTATCTCCCTTTGGAGATTCCATTTGCAGAATAATAAAACGAAAGTTGTCTCCCCTTAGCGAGCTCAGCTGGGTTACTCTGGTGCCTGCTCTCTCCTGATAATTCCTCTTTCTTACTCCAGCAGCCAGTGATGCGTGTTGTGCAAGGCCGTAGAGTATAAATAGTAACATTGTTTATAAATGTTTAATATTTATTGCTCAAATCTACACCTGCTATATTGCTTCGCCTCACTACCAACAGCTGGAGGTAGGGACCTCGGCCTTGTTGTAGTTCCTGTAGCAGGCAGAGTAACCGCTGAGATGATCACGGACGTGGCACACTAGTACTCGACAAGAGGGACCCGGGTCGGAGACGCTGTGGGTAATCATGGAGTAATCATAATTGATTGTTTGAATGTGGCCACTAATTACTCATCCATGCAAACCGTGATCGTGGATGTGGTGCACAATTTTACATCAAGCGAAGGAACTCGGGCCGGCAGCGCTGTGAGTATTCGTGCGGAAATGTATAACGAAAAGAAGCGGTCGTGTACATCCCAGCAACATCGTATACAAGGTGCCCATCTTATACCACTAAGTCCACAAGCCGTCTTACGTCAACTCTCTGTACTTTAATCCCTTGTTGCCGACACTAGTAAACCTGAAATAATACTCACAGATGTGTCAGGTCTTGTTAGATGTCTTGTGAGTTGACAGCAGCTGACTTTCTTGTGATGATCTTGTAAGTTGGTCTTAATTGCCATCATACACCAACTCTCTGTACTTTAAACCTGAAACTGACACAAATATACCTTGAAAGATGTCTTGTGAGTTGGCAACTGGCTGACCTGTTGAGGTGATCATGTAATATGGTGGACATGTGATTAGCTGTGATGATGCCGTAAGTTGGCTAACTGTTTGGCTTACAGCAAAATACTCACCCAGAGAGAACCCGGGTCGAAGACGCTGAGAGTAATCGTAGATTAAAATCAAAAACCTGATTGTAAATGTGGTACACAATTACTCAATAGAGGGAAACCCTAAGGTCGTGGAGACGCAGTGGGTGTTAATAGAATAAAACCAGTAATGAGTCGGGTCTTGTAAGTTGGCTGACTGACTGGCTTGCTGTGACGATCGGTGTTACACCCCGTTCTTTGGAAAAGCTAGTGGACCACATGCTGGGCAGCCACCAGCGGTCCTAGCGTGGTCACTCTATCTGACAATAGATAGTAGTCGGTTAAAGCCGAATTGGCACTCCAAGTACAGGATTGGACAATGTCGTCCAAGGATATGTTCTTCCATAAAGACCATGAAGTAGCGATGGCACGAATTCCAAGAGAAGAAGCAGAGGCCAGAAGTGGGGGAGCGTCAAGGGCGAGTTGATATGTCCACTTAATGCATGGTCTTCTTCAACCAAGAAGCCACAGTACCGTATTCTTGGAAAGCTGTCGATCGACACATGCAGTCATTGTCTTCAGATATCACCATTTTCACTGAACAGTATGTACATGTATATTGATGTCACGAACCACAGTTGGCTGAAGAGACAGGAATAACAGTCGACGAGATCCCCGACCAGGGTTGGTACGAGAGAGGTAGTGACGTATGGCTCGTACAGGGCATAACATGATGTCGTCATCAAGGCCACAAACAAAGTCTGTTAATACAGGGATAGAATACAAACGTTGAGCACAAGCGCCTTGTAAAAAGCAGTCTTGTAGGAAACACCTTTAATAGAGACTGACTGTATAGGTTCGAAAGGCGGACGATCGAAGAAGGGCACAAAGAACCACACCAATATCCCACTTCGGTAACAGTTGTCGAGTACGGCGAGACTGTAATGCGAAGGCACGTAGAAGAGCCGAGATATTGTCATTCAGACTAATGTCGATGCCGGTCGAAAGACGTAAAACCCTAGCCAAAGCAGACCGGTACCCCTCAATGGTGCTGATTTGAAACTTCTTATCTCGATGTAGGTGAAGGAGGAAGTCAGCTACTAAGGAAAAGAGAGGCAGAGTCGGGATCGGAGTCACCTTCTCGGCACCAGGAGACGAAACAAACCCATTTCGATTGATAGAGCTGCGATGTGGAAGATCGACTGGCTGAAACCATCGTCTGTGCAACTTATGCTGAAAATCCTTGGACTGTAAGTGCACTCTGGATAGTCTGCAGACGTGTAAGATGAGCCATCACGGGTTGTGATGGATTATCCTGTGAGGTCGACGCAACAGGCTGGGCCAAACTAGAAAGGCGACATGGCGGAGCGGTGAGAAGCGGAACCAGAGCTGGAAACCACGTACGACGAGGCCACCACGGAACTACGAGCAGGATGACGCAGTCGTGCTGAGCAATCTTTGATGCATTGTTCCTCGTCGCAAACAGGTCAATCAAGGGTGTCGATCCCAGACGCTGTTGATCTGATGGAAGACCTCTGGATGAAGTTGCCATTCGGTCTGAAGCGCGGTGTCGGGACGAGAAAGGCGATCCGCTAATACAATGAGCCGACCCGGAACAAGGCGAGCCATGAGATGGCAGTGATGTATGAGAGTCCAGTCGAAAAGATCCCACATCAGACGAAACGTAGAAAAAGATCGGGTGGTACCCATCTTGTTGATGTGAGCAATGACAGTAGAGTTGTCCGTAGCGATGAGAAAGGACGAATTCACGAGACGACAACTCCAATGCTGAACTGCTAGGATGACTGACTTCATCTCCAGAAGGTAGATATGAAGCCAGGCATCCAACGTCGACCATCTGCCGGACACCTCCAGTCCGTCCAGATGGGCTCCCCACCGGTCTCAGAAGCATCGGTGTAGAGATGGTAATCCGGAGATGGATATCGGGACGGAACTCCCCGCATGACGTCGTGTCGGACAGCTGCCACCAAATCAGATGTGGATGTAGAGACGTCAAAACCGGCACTAATGGATTGAGGGATGACGTCTGAAGACAAGGGTTATGTGTAACCCGGCAGCTCGCCGTTTTGGGTTTTGTCAATAACATGGAGCTTCGCATAAAGATCGAGCCCTTCAGGTTGCACATCACTGGCAATGACAATACATATTGTTATAAAAATTTGACTTCTTAGTGTCAGTGATGTTGAAGTTGGATTGAAAGATGAACTATATTATAAAACTTGAAATAAAGATTACCTTTTTTTCCAAAAGTAAGCTTATACATGTCATTATGAATACATGTACAATTGAAATTTGGTCTGAGATGTGGGTGTGAATTATGCCTGGACAAATATGGTTCGTGCAAAAGCTTTAGGTTAAATCATGATGAGGAATGGGATTCGATACCAAAATTGAAGGAAATGGTGTCCTTCATTAAAGGCGACACAAAATTCCAAACCACCAGGGGCTCGGTACTGCGCCAGTTATTTAATATTGTACTTCTGAAATGAAATAATGTCATTAAACTATTAGTAATCATAAAGGAATATATTGTAGTTGATTTGACGTGTTTGTGTATATACAATGTACACTGCATCTCCTACCTAATAGGTTAGTATGCATCTCCTACCTAATAGGTTAGTATCACATATAAGAGATACATGCAGCTTCGCAAAAAGATCGAGCCCTTCAGGATGGCACATCATTTGAGGTTGCACATCATTGGCAATGCACATCATTTAAAATAATACATTTATTAAGAAATATGATTTCTATATTTAGTGATGTTGAGGTTGGATTGAAGGAGGAACTATATTATATAACTACCAATAAAGATTACATTTTTTTCAAAAGTAAGCTTACACATCCCATTGCATAGATCTGATGAATACATGTTCATGTATAGTTAGGAACAATAGGTGTGCAATTTTGAGCACGTTCTTGGTGTAACTTTGTGTGATGATATGTGAACAAACAAAGCTTATAACAATGCAATAGTAGGAGTGAATCTATCATTTCCAGCATGCAATGGGACACTAGCACTGTGGTAAACCTTCACATTTGTATGCAAATAAAAGAATGCAATGACAACTGTGTCCAATCATACTATAATGCTCCATAATAATGTGCACTGGTAAAGACTGAGACATCACAAACTGATTCAAACTCACTTTTAATTAATATAGTAAGTTAAATGTGTGGACACAGATATGGTTGTGCAAAAGCTTCAGGGTCAACGAGAATTTGATAGCAAAATTTAAGGAAATGGCGTCCTTCATTTAAGGCGGCACAAAATTAAAAATTAACAGGGGTTCGGTACTGCGGGATTCCCCCGCCAGTTATTTTGATATTGTACTTCTGAAATAAAATAATGTCACCAAACTATTAGTAAATACTATAAAGGAATATACTATATGTGATTTGGTATGTATGACTATATACAATGTACACTGCATCTCATGCCTAATAACAGGTTAATTTATATAGTATCACATATAAGAGATATAAAATTAGAAATTGAAATAGGAGGGTATGGAGTTGGGCAATGCATTGAATGAGTGCAGCATGATGTAAGCTTCAGGAAAATGTGAGGATATGGGATTGGGCGAAGCTTAGTTTAGGTGATGGATGGTGGGGCACAGTGCCCCGAGGGTGGGGACATGCTTCCATGGGTAGCGCATGGGTTGAATAAGTGTAGGATCATGTAAGCTGTAGGAAAATATGATGGTATGGGGTCGGGCAATGCTTAGTTTAGAAGATATAGGGTGGGGCTCGGTGCCCCCGGGGTTAGTGGATGGGTTGAATAAGTGTACAGGATGATCTGAGCTCCCAAACTATATGAGAGTATGGGGTCGGGCAAAGCTTACTTTAGGAGATATGGGGTGGGACTCGGTGCCCCAGGGATGGGGGCCTGCTCTCCTAGGGTAGTGGATGGGTTGAATAAGTGTCTCTCAATACCTCGCCTACTTCGTATACGGTGAGCTAATAAGGAGACAGATGGTACTGCAGCGGCCGAACTTGGAGATGTCCGTAATGAGTGAGGTCCTGCGTGGATGTGAATAGCCCTAGAAGGCTTGCCAAAGCTGAAGAGGCTGATGAGTTGATGACAAAAACCTTAGTACCAATGTCTAAAATCTGGTCCAACGGTCTACCGGGAGACATAGCACTTGATGGCGAGTGTCGACAACTGCCCCCGGAATGTAACGACGAACCTATGTGAACCTCGATGTGAAAGCCCCGTAGATGGAGAAAACGCCATGACTGGAGAAGTGATACAAGGGGCGATGTTGACTCCGAACGGGAGGACTTGCCACTCGAATGCGTATCGCAAATCAATGGAGGTCAACCATACGATAATGAAGACGCATCAACCGAATTGTCAGAAGAAGGTAAAGAATACCGACTAAAAGACGAAAACCACCGAAGTCGAGAGACGTACAGGCGAACAAATGGCGGGGCCTCGATGACGATCCAGACAAAGATCCAGGAATGGAGACCGGGAATGTCGAACTTGACGACCCTGATAAGGAGGTGTAAAAGAACGACGTGGTAAACAGCGTTGTGTCGTACGGGAACGTCGAACAGGTGTACGAGAATGACGTGCCGGCGTTCGGGAAACGGCGTTGTGGTGTACGAGAATGACGAACAGACGTAATGACCGACGTGCTAACGCACGGGAACGATGTTGAGGTGTACGTGAACAACGAACAGGCGAACGAGAACGACGTACAGGTGTATGAGAATGATGTGATGGCTTATTGGAATGTCGTTGAGGTGTAACAGAACGACGTAATGCGAATGAGAATGGCGTTGCGGAAAACGAGAACGGCGTTGTGATGTACGAGAACGCCGCTTAGGTGAACAGGAACAACGTTGTGGCGAACAAGAACGTTGCAGGAAAAACAACTGAAGTTGAATCCGAAAACTGTAAATCCGAAACTCGAAAAACCACAGTGGAGTCCGACCGAACAGCCGTAGTCCGCGAAGCTGTTATGGGCAAAACAGCTGAAGAAGAAAGCTGAGATTTAAAACGCAGAGGAGATGATGTTCACGTTGAAAATACGTAAATCCTGGGCGTAACTCCGCCCGGTAGCATCATCCCCGTCGTCAAAACAAAGATACTTCCAAACGTAAACTACGAAGATCTTCATTAAATTTAAAATTCCCCGATGAGAGCAATTACACTTTGATGTCTCTTGTCGGCAGATAAACTAAGGTCATTAAATTTCACAATTTGAATAGACCAATCAAATGCTTCTAAAGAAGACAACCGGTGATTACCGATAAAAAAACCCATGAAAAAAAACAATGTCCCATTGGAGGTTTAAACTTCCCATAAGTCCTCAAATTAAATAGATGAAATTATCATACAGAAAAATAATAAAGATCAAACAATTGCTGTAGCCCAAAAGATGTTTTGGACGAAGCAGTCGTAGAAGAAGAACGCAAAGAACGTTGCTTAGGAGTACTAGGCTGTTACCGGTAATCGTTCCCGAACGAAAGTAGCTTACGAAGTAGAAGTAGACCGCCAGCTGAAGACAGTCTTATGCTGTCCCAAGCAGTGGCGGATGATTGAGTAACTCCAGACTAGATCTTTGCCAGGCCCTCAGACCAGGGAAAGATCTATAAAGACCATACATGTCGTCGAATGTGAAACATTTCTAATGTCTTCCCGGGGAAATAAAACTCACACCCGAGCTATAATAATTTCTCAGTAAGAGGAAATAAATTTAAAGCTCGACTCAATTTGAATTGTAAGTCTAAATCAGTATTCTTACGGGAAAATTTGGGTTGTGAAAAATAAATATTACAAGTATTTAACAATGCAATATTTACTTAGCAGAAAATGTGTTCCAAAGTATAGCACAATTTTTTAATAAACAATCTCGTTATCTCTCTCTTGATCAAAATATATCACGAATAAAGTGATAACCCTTGATTACACAAAGAGAGTAATTCGGTGGGCACATTAAATTGTAAGCATAGTGCGTACGCAAAGATGTGGTGTATAGCCCCGACTTGCGTGACGTCGAAGACAAACACAACAACGTAAGGGAATGGCAGAGAAAACCTCTGTGTGTTCTCTCTCTTGATCACACGATATCAACGAATAAACAGATAACACTTGATTTAACAAGAGAGTAATTTTGGTAGGCACAATGAACTGTATGCATAGTCGTAAACTACCAAAAATGAAAGGCCCCGAAACATGCAACACGTCAAGGGCAAAACAACAACAACAACAACGAAATGAATGGATATGTTATCGTTTAAAAGTAACAGCAAGAATACTTCCCAGCAGAAGACTTGTAATCCTGCGAAGACATAATGCGTTGAAGCTTTTTCTTTTCCAAAGATCTGGACTGCAGGCCGACCCGTGAAGCTGAAATCTTTTGTTCGTCAATAACAAAAGACCGGTCAGGTAGGGCCGGTCGCTTGGAGACAGAATCCTTTGTTGTCTCAAACAAAGAAACGGACTTGTTCACAGACACGCCAGACGAGTCCTTACCACCTCGTTCTAAGCTGTATGGAAATTTATCAATATCACCCTGTACAACTATACCACTCGGGGGAACTCTTAATAGATGAGGGCAATGACATGGCCGGACTGAGTCTATGAGATATTTCCAAACGAGAACCAGAAAGATCTTCATTAAATTTAAAATCCCTGATGAGAGCAAT
The DNA here is from genome assembly GCA_036873755.1 of Hanleya hanleyi. NCBI lineage: Eukaryota > Metazoa > Mollusca > Polyplacophora > Lepidopleurida > Hanleyidae > Hanleya > Hanleya hanleyi. Next base: position 14,775 of record JAVTVY010057296.1, on the reverse strand, counting down.
TTCATTTTGATGTCTCTCGTCGGCAGATAAACCAGGGTCTTCAGAAGCCCGTAACAAATACGCCCATCTAGCCTGGGCATAATTCCTCCAGGCGGCATCATCCCAATTCAGACACTCCATACACGTGATCTGACGGTAGCAAAGATGTCCTTTGCATGAGAAACAGACGGAGTGAGAGTCCAAAACCGACCAAAACTGTCGACAAGAACGGCAAGATTTAGAATTTACAGGGACAGTAAGATCCGATATAATGATCTACGTTAACTGCAAGAATACCAGCTTAGAAAAAATAACTCTGTTACGTCTTAACTAGCAAACTATAGGAACTCCTAGCAAACATAACCGCTCGCGAGCAGGTGCAGTGAGAAAGAGGAATTATCAGGAGAGAGCAGGCACCAGAGTAACCCAGCTGAGCTCCCTAAGGGGAGACAACTTTCGGTTTATTATTCTGCAAATGGAATCTCCAAAGGGAGATAAGGCGAAGCAATAGCAGGTGTAGATTTGAGCAATAAATTAACTGTTGACAGCTATGTTGTACCAATCAATGCAACTGGGATAAGACTGGTTCACCAGAAAATTGGTGAGCTTCAAAATCAAGTTAAATTGTCTCACTTCAACTAAATGTGTGACAAATAACCTTGACAATTGGTGAACTGCGAGTGAAATTTGATTTGTATACAGAAAATTACCTTTTTATCTCCCCTTACAAAGTAAAGGGAAGATATTGTGAGGGGAGTGAAGTTGTCGTCAGTGTCGGTGTGCCTGGCCTGGAAATAATAAGGTTTTTGGTTTGGCAAATTAAAAAAAAATCTAGAAAAATTCATAAAAAATATATAAAAAAATATGGGGGGTGGGTATTCCACCTGGGGGTTCTACCCCTGGAGATTCCATGGGTGCTTCAATGTTAAAATCCCCATGATAGAGTTTTGCATTTAGCTGAAGTGCACACGTACTTCTGTAGTTAGAAAGTTTGCTGCAGTTGTCAGCGGTCATTGGATGATTATGAAACTTGGTACACATGTTTCTTATGATTAGGGGATGTACCTGTGCTATTTTTTTTAGATGAAATATGAATTCTTGTCCAACTTATGGCAAGTGAAGAGTTATCTGTTAGCATAATTGTACATGTAGGCCTCTAGAGATTCCATGGGTGCTTCAATGTTAAAATCCCTATGATAGAGTTTTGCGTTTAGCTGAAGTGCACATGTACATGTACTTCTGTACTTAGAAAGTTTGCTGCAGTTGTCAGCTGTCATTGGATGATTATGAAACTTGGTACACATGTTTCTATGTTTCTTACGATTAGAGGATGTACCTGTGCTATTTTTGAGATGAAATATTAATTTTTGTCCAAATTATGGCAAATGAGTTTTCTGTTTAACAGAATTGTACATGTAGGCCCAGAAAGTTTGCTGCAGTTGTCAGCTGTCAATGTATGACGAAGAAACTTGGTACACATGGTTCTTATGATTGGAGAATGCGCCTGTGCTATTTATGAAATGAAATATTAATTTGTGTCCAAATTATGAGGTTTTGGACTTAGTAATTTACCAATTATAAGGTCTTTTGTTAGACAAAATGTACTGAAAAGTTGTCTGAATTTGTCCGGTTTCATTGGATAGGATTATGAAACTTGGTACACATATTTCATATGATTAGAGGATGTCCCTGTTCTATTCAGGGTTGAGGGTTTTGTCTTAGTAATCTGCCAATTATAATGTTCACACATGTACACATGTACATGGAAAGTTTGCTGAAGTTCAATGTGATTAAAGGATGTGCTATTTAAGGAATATGACATTAAATATGAATTTTTGTTCTAATTATCGCAGTTTAGACTTTGTATGTTTCCATTGATAAGGTTTTTGTTAGGCAAAAATTCACTAGAAATTTACATGGAAAGTTTGCTGAACCTTTCGTGGGAAGATTATAAAACTTGGTGAACTTCCTAGGTTAGACCTATCCAGCAGTAATCCCACATGGGACTGACCTATCCAGCAGTAATCCCAAATGGCACTGGCCTATCCAGTAGTAATGCCACACAGGACTGCTCTATCCAGCAGTAATCCCAGGCCGGACTGGCCTATCCAGCAGTAATCCCACATGGGTCTGACCTATCCAGCAGTAATCCCACACGGGACTGACCTATCCAGAAGTAATATCGCACTGGACTGCAATGTGCAGCAGTAATCCCACACGGCACGGACCTATCCAGCCATAATCCTACATGGGACTGACCTATCCCGCTGTAAATCCCACACAGGGTTAGCCTATCCAGCAGTAATCCCAAACGGGACTCGTCTCCCTAGCAGTAAATCCCACACGGGATTGCCGTATGCAGCAGTAATCTCACACTGAACTGCCTATGCAGCAGTAATCCCATACGAGACTCGCCTATCCAGCATTAATCCCAGACAGGACTGTCCTGTCCAGCAGTAATCCCACTTGGGACTGGTCTGTCCAGCAGTAAATAACATACTGGAGTGGCCCATCCAGCAGTAATCCCACATGGGACTAACCTATCCAACAGTAATCTCACACTGGACTGCCCTATGCAGCAGTAATCCCACAGCACTGACCTATCCATCTGGCACGGAATTGACCTATCTGGCAGTAATCTCACATGGGACTGATGTTTTTGTCTGTACCAGATAATCTATTCCAAACATTATTGTCTGTACCACATCATCTACATGTATTTCAGACGTTATTGTTTGCTCTACATGTATGCTTTCAATACTCCTGCACTTTGGCGGATGACCCCACAAGGTGAGATGTTGAGGTTCTCAGAACGCTTGTTGTGCAATGGATTCAGTTGTCAACTCGACCCATATCTTTTGTCTGGAGTCTCCATGAAATTGGAATCCAGCTAGACCTAACCATTTCCACATTAATACTTGAACAATGCTATCTTGGGCCGGTGGTGGCATGAGGTGCACTGGCTCACTGGTCATTCTCATGCATGGTCTCTTTGCATCTTCTATCTTTAACCTGGAGCGGGTTTTTTAACAGAGAACTGGTCAAATATTCCTACTATTACAGAAAATGATAATTTTGGCAACTTACGGTTGAAAATAGTCCAGTTATCATCGATTAAAAATATTTTATGGTTAAATTGGAGATGGCAAAGTATCCAAAATAATGAACGGAAGATCATGCAGCCGGCCATGTGTCAGTGCATCGCTCGGAATTGTCCGTAAAGTTGAATTATAGTGCAGATATCCCAATGGTGACCCGATTCGAAAGAAATTAGTTAGATGTTTGCTCCATGACCACATGTGCAATAAATTTGGTAGTCGTTATATTCTCGAGATGTGATACTGCGACACGGAATCCGGTTTTCTCAATGGAGAACAATTGATTAACTCTGCTCACTAACAAGCTTCTGCTGCAGAATTAGAACAGCATTTCTCGCAATGCTTTACTATTGGGGAACATTTCCAACTTGAAGTTGCCAAGGTAATATTAAGGTAAGCATAATGCTCTTTTCACTAAATAGTAGGCTAATTTGTATATTTGCAATATTTAACTTTTTTTTTAACTCATTTTACATACACCATTTCGCATGTATCATCAATAAATATTCAAAGTCAATCATATATAACAAAAGAGTAGCACTATTCAACAATCCTGTGCAATACTACTTTGACATGTTGAAAGCCGGTTGTGTAGATACATTAACAAATGTTTTCAACATGATCACAACGAAGATATGTTTCCTCTTTTACCATGTTTACATGGAAAGTCTCTACACTAAATTGCAACTGCGGAAGTGATGTTGTCCGAGTGGAATCTCTTATCACAGTTAACTTTTCTTTATCACATATATCAACTCAATTCAACTCTTATTCAAACACAGAGAAAAATTAACATTCCCATTCATTTAAATTGAAGGAAACTCATACAATGACAAAATGTGACACTTTGTAGCTGGTGCCATGAAAAATATTGCCAGATATATGCCATTTTTGCTGCACTGCCGGTGATCGAATTATTAGGGGAATTACTGTATGTACATTGTATGTCAAAATACCCTGATTTAGGTCTCGTTACCAAACCTGAAAGTATACAACTAAGACCCAGTCTTGGCTGAATCTAACATGTGTACTACTTCAGGACCCAAGTTTAATTTGGAATATTAAACTTTCCCCAGGAACCCACACAACTGAAAATGAAAGTGGCATTTTCAAATGGCATTGTGCATGTGACAAGATAAAATGAATCCCTTGGTCTTCATAATTCTTGGTTCATAATTCTGACATGAAGATTATCTGCTTGTCCACCTCTAATGAGACACCATTCTCTATTTCTCTGTAGGGCGACACGGAAGACATGGATCTCTGCATTCCTCACCATGCTATTGTCTATCACTGAATTTGCTGCAACTTTTCTTCTTAGAAAAAATACTTTCTTTTCAATTGGGAATGCTTAATAATGATTCCCTTGTGACAGAGTGTGCAGAGATATACAAAACTACATCAAAGAGATTTCTAGGTCGCCCTCTGTTGTGACAGGAAAAATGTGGATCTGTTTGCCTATACTGCTGTAGTACACCTGTCCTATGGCGAAAGGTTGAGTATTGACAGAAAGGGAATCTGTAACATTTGGTGAGTCTGGGTTTTTGTCTGCCACCTCTGTCCCATCTACACATGGACGCTTCACCCATATTTCTGTAAAATAAATATTCTGATATTAGCAGTGAACAATATAAATGATAACGGAGTAAACAATACATGTAGATCTCTCCCCACACCACGACAAGAATGCTTTGCTGTCAATAGGAATTCAAAAATTGAAGAAAAAAAAAAGATGATCTAGAATCTTCTATTCAAATTGGAAAATTTATTTTAAATGTGAAATTTTGGGGGTAGTGGATGCTTTCTGTAAGTGTATATTGTAAGCTTTTGAAATATATGGGGTGGGGCTATGCTTAGTTCACGAGATACAGGGTGGGGTTCAGAACACCCCGCTCGCCTGAGGTAGTGGATACATTTGATTAAAGTGTATTTATTATATACTTGGTGATGAGATAGTGAAAATTATCAATCGAATAAAAGCGATATTTTCACATTGATGATATGAAAAATATCATCACGGTGATGATATGACAAATGGCGTCACAGCGCACAAATACATGTCACCGTGGTCACAGTGATAAGGCAATTGACCGAACCTCCACAAGGTTTATGTGCCAAAGTATAACAAGCTAAATATTTGGGAAGGATTTGTATGTTATTATGCCTTATTCTGACCAGATTTTGACAGGAAATAAAACACAAATAGGCATGAAATTAATAAGAAATACCCGCAATGGCGATAATGGGACCGACTCGTCACGTACGCGTGCACCTACACATGCACGACGTGACTGCAGTTCGACAGTGCAGGGCCAGAGCAGTGCAGAGTGCAACACGAACTAGCGCAGAAAATACAACACTTTCCTCAGTTGAAGGCTCGAAATTGGGGTCATATCATAAAAATGTCGCACCAAAGTTGATGAGAAAACATGAAAAACAACTTAATTCAATGACAGTGAAATCTTGTCAGTGAGTATTCATTAAGAATCGGCAAAATCACAATGATAAGTCTGCAGGCTCTCACCACCGTCGAAGCTCCACACAACAACAACCATGCACGACCGGTAAATATAAATCTGGCTATAACTTATCGTAACCATTCGATTTTGCTGAATCAAAATGCTATTTGAGTAGACATGAACGAAATCAAGGGCGAATGCAGATTTTATTTGAAATGAGAATATTCTGTGCAAAGACAAACACCGTGTGGAACCAAGGAGGTCAACGAGAAACCAGTGCTTCAGTCCCGCCCGAGTGCAGACAAGCCAGACTCTACACAGGATCGACCGTGCTTTTCTGCTGAAGGGGAGGTAGGAGGGGGGAGTTGGCTGACAGGTCGGCATGAAAATCGTTTATTTGAGATATAAAGCTAAAGCTAATAAAATTCTTGCGATCTGTTGGATGTCATCGATACTAAAGTGCAGGATACCCAACTGAAAGAAATTGCAGCACGTGCGATTTGCTGACAGCAAAGTAGTCCGCGAGTGACGTCACAGTGAAAATAACCAGTGTTTCAGTGTATCTTCAGTCGAAAAAGCCAACAAAATCTGAATTATTTTAATGTTTAAAAAAAATCAGGATAAAGTAGTACAACAGAAGTATATAATAAAAAGCACACCTGTTTCTTGACGAATACCATAAATATTTCATCTCGTGAGGTGTATTTTCTCATCCCACTCGATGAAATATTTATGGTATTCGTCGAGAAACAGGTGATATCCTCTGTGTATCATATGTGTATGATTCTGGAATATATATAGGGTTAGAAGGCTTAGTTCTGAAGATACGAGGTGAGCTCTGCATTCTATAATTGTACATAATTGATGTATTTCAGTCGGTTTTGAGTGGAGTTCAGAATCCTCCAAGGGTAATGGATGCATTGTAAGTGTATAATGATGTAAACTTCTGGAAAATATAAGATTAAAGGTGGGCTGAGATGGGGCAAGCCTGAGTTTGAAGGAAGGGAGGGGTGATACAAAAATGAAACATTTGAAAATCAATTTTCCTATTTCTAAGCTTAAACTTACCTTCACATACCTTGCTATCGTGTTCTTACGCGATTGCCTTATTGTAATACATTACCACAGAAACAAAATAGTCCCTGTGCTCCCCAGTGCCCATGCTCGAGTACCCAGAATCCAATCTGTCTGACCACATAACTTCCTTCTTTCCTATTCAATCGCAGTGTGAATAACCCATCAGCGGGGAGGCTGGGAGGGCCATCACGGTATGTGAAGGTAAGTTTAAGCTTAGAAATAGGAAAATTGATTTTCAAATTTTTCATATTTCTTGCGCTGTAAAACTTACCTTCACATACCTTATTGCTAGAATATCATAGCAGGACGGAGGGAATAGTGGTCGAAAAACAGAAAGGAATCTCAAGCATAGGCGAAGGGGAAAACAGGAGTCAGCAAGGTAATCGAGCGCCATAAACGCATGTAAGATGAGTATATTATGGCTATCGATCTTCTATCACCCGGCCCCGATAAGAGGCTGACAGGCACTAGGTCTAGTGCATACAGGTCGACGGGTTATCAACGGCCTGGGCACCACCCGCGGTCCCAGAGTGTAGAAATCCCGTCTCAACAGCGTCCAATTCCGGAGGTGATGACAGACAGACATATCGCAAACCTCCAGATTACGGCACTCAACATGTCAAATGTCGTCCACGAAATGTCAGATCATAGAAATCAGGATGTCAGTACAGTCCTGACCTGATGAATCCAAACCTACGTGAGTGTTACCTCCGCAGGTACGTCCGTGTACGCCAAAGGAGAAGTTTTGGAAAGCTAGGAAGAACATATTTTATATTTCCTGCTTTAGAAGAGGGACCGAAAGATGCCGTTGACGCCGGCCCAGAACAAAACGCACGTGTCTGGACACGAGAGCTCTTATCAGGGCCCATAACTCTGCTATCATTTCAATTTATAAACTGCTGCACAGAGTCGGGTTGACGGACTCCGGAAAGCAAGTCATAAGGTGACTGATACTAATGACAAATCCCGGAAGTGTAGAATCCGTAGATATGCTGGGATGACGAAATCCGGTTCATACTCCATGTAACACACGACAATGCGTAAACTAGCGAAATCTGGGGGAAAAAATATGACTAGGTTTTAGAGCCCATCAGCTGCGCTAAGACTTAGACAATAGTTTCCCACATGAAGTATCTGCCGGACTCCCGCGGTAACAAGCTACCAAACTGCAGGAATATAAAAACATCGTCATCTATGATCACAGTAGGTTATTATCTGATGTCATACATGTAGGCTGAAAGACACTCCTGAAATGATACAGCACCCAAACCAGCTCCGGAACTGCAACGTCTGGAGTGAATCTCAGTATCCATCGGAAAGCGACGGAGTGAACAAACGACTCCATCCATCCATCCTTCTCCAGGGAGTGGAAGAAAGATTTACGTGGAACGATGGGTTGACACCTGAACAACCCGGGATATCGCATATCAATACACATACGTCGCTCGCTGAACAAGACCTCCGTTCCTAACCTATACGTTTAAATCGGATGTTAGGTGAAGGGAGGAGCTACTATATGGCATCCTCGATGAAAACACCCGAGATGGAAGGGCTTCTTGTTCTGGAAGACGTATTACATGAAGATGCTCTGAAGACAAGCCAAATCGTTTTCTAGAAGAAAGGCTGGCTGATGGGGAAAACCGGAACTGGGTCAGATAACATGTACTGATGCCACTGACGCCACTGACCGGAAGCCGGTCGCCAAAATAGTTGTCATCAGAGTAGCAGCGGCCGAAGAATGTGTCCTCCAGCAAGGTTACGTCATAAACGTATGCAAGACGCTGCCACGACTGCTGGGATCGTAGTATGAGAAATATAAACAGGATTCATAAAGTCGCTGAAATTTCTCATAATTGAAGCATTCAACCTGGCGGTCTACTAGATAGAGAGTCCGATATACCGGAAACGTGACTAACTCGTAGCGACGATCCCTAAAAGCAGGACTCACTGGGGGAACAAATCACTGTTCCCCGTGCTTGTTTATGAAGGTCAAAAGCTATGATAATGCCTGACACAACACAAGCGTTGGTTATTGAGAACTTGTTGACTTCCGCTGTAACGAGACGACTGTCAATTCTCGAACCAAATGTGTTCTCCAGCCCTCCTCAACGCCGTCCTAGAAGAAGGACTGAGACGGAGGAAGAAACACCGGTCAAAATGTTCTCTGTGCAAAGTAGAGCAGTACAGGTGAGATTTGACCTCCAAAAAGGATTTAGGTGCGTACTGGGATGAACACTTCAACGCCACCGCAACGATACCTCAGTGTCGGAAGAAAAGAACAACAACACTACCGCCGGAATGAAGGCTCTTCCATATTGTCATCCACTTTAGAAGAGGAAAGACAGAAGAGAAAAATAGATTCTGTGCTTACACTACAAATACAGAAACTGAATAAGTCCGGGGTAGCTCGGTATGAGACAAGTAACATGGAAACTGAAAGAGTATCCACTGAAGCTTGCCTACAAAACCGTTCATGTTGCTGGAACCATTCCGCTGCAAACTGAAGGAAACGATGACGAGGCGAAGCAGGCTCATACACCACCCTGGACACTCGCCGGCCAGGAGTAGTTTAGCCGCAATAGGGATGTAACCTCAAGAAGAATAGGTAAATCGTAGTTTCTTCCGGTTACGTGACAGCGGAGATGAAGTCCCTAGGTCGCGGCAAGCGACTACGTCATCATCGCCGAGAAGTCTGTCATCAATTCCACATTCTCCACCGGAAGTAGAGAAGATGAGGGAATGCGATTTTAACAGAAACGGTTCCAATGAAACCAATCCGTGTCAAGTTTAGCCACATAACATGTTCTGGTGTAACTGACCAGAGTAATCACAATCCCATGATGAGCTGTGTGCAGAAGAAGACGAGTCGAAACAGGTCTCCATAAGAGGATTTCTTTAGTGAACACGTTCACTACCTCTAAAGACACAGTCGAAGTGGAATACCCAGAGGATCGATCAGGATCCCATAGGGAAGAAACTGCAGAAGATCACGTATTCTAGGAAAGTACGATCTCTCCTTGTTTCGTTAAGATGACCAAACTCGGCAAGCATTGTCAGAATTTTTTGGGGATAGATGTGACGTACAAATAGTTGAACGAAACAAACCCAAAACATTTGGTTCAAATGAATTTGATCCAAATTCTGACAATAAGTCATACCCGGAGATGATGCTCCATTTATGACGCAACAGCAACACCCAATCGTCACGGTCTACATAAGTCATATGGATCAACGAGGAACCGGATACTGATGGACGGTAAGGGAATGCGCATGTGCAACCCTCGTTAAGACCCAAAGACAATTGTAAAGCTGACTAGAGGGCCCGGGTGAGGCTGTGACACTGCAGAATGAGTTACAATCCGGAGTGAAAACCGGAATTGACGTCATACTGCCCAGCTGCAAAGTCATACGACCAGTTACCAAACGTTGCTAGTTGATAGAAGTCGTAGACAGGAAGGAATGCGCTATGCAGATAGGCAGAACTTCAGGCAGCTAGATATGGGAATAAATCACCTGCTTTCTCGAAACTATAGAGCGAGATACAGCGGTGAAAATTCGCCGGATCAAAAACGGTTGAAGCAATGGAGTGGCCAAGTATCCGAATCCATAAAACAACAATTAACCGTTCCGTTTACATCAAAGCAGGCATTTGCACGGTCGAAACCAATACGTAGAATGCCGTAGTTGATGAACATATGTCTTCACAACTTGCGATAGCAAGTTAAGTATCAAAACAGGATACTCTCAATAGTTGCGTAATCGTCACCAGTAAGTTGTTATAAGAAGCAGCAAAATGGTGACATAACCTGTACTTCCTCTCCGAAGTGACAGACGCTGATGAGAGATTGCCGGCGTTTGCACGGTCGAAACCAATACGTAGAACGCCGTAGCCCCTTAAAAGAAGGAATGCGCTATGAAACATAGGCAGAACTTCAGGCAGCTAGAAACGGGAATAAATCACCTGCTTTCTCGAAACTGTAGAGCGAGACACAGCGGTGAAAATTCGCCAAAACGGAAACGGTTGAAGCAATGGAGTGGTCAAATATCCGAATCCATATACGAACAACAGTTCCGTTGTCACCAAAGTAGGCGTTTGCACGGTCGAAACCAATACGAAGAACTCCGTAAATGATGAGCAGATGTCTTCACAACTTACGATAGTAAGTTAAGAGTAAAGACGGGAAACTCTCAATAACTGCGTATTCGTCACCAGTGTGTTGTTATAGGAAGCAGCCATATGGTGACATAATCTGTACTTCCACTCCGGAAGTGACAGAAGCCGTTGAGAGATTGCCGGCCTAACTGGGTACTTAGGCCGAAGGTGCAGATGAGCAGCATTCACTACCTGTGTAGGATAGGTCTAAAAACGATACGGTACGCCTCACAGGTTAGAGATGGAAGTGAAGATCTGCATAACCGGAAGTCGAATGTGATGTAAGACCTTGATGGCTGATAACATTCGACGTTGCCGGATGTGGCTGAGCAACCAAAAAAAAAAAATTCACAGGTAAATTTTCTGTTGTTAAGCTAAAACTTACCTCACTTCCACTCTTTGAATTTCTTGTTCTACATGAAATCATCTAGTAAGAATTTGAATGACACAGTTCTCTCCCCTGCTAGTCACCTGACTGCTCACTTACCCATAATTCCCCCTTCTTGTTTCCACTGCGATACATGGTTAGGATGTATCACAGAGGGGAGGTGGGTGGGCATCACTGGAAGTGAGGTAAGTTTTAGCTTAATAACAGAAAATTTACCTGTGAATTTTTTTTGTTATTTGCGCTGAAAACTTACCTCACTTCCACTCTTTGCATAGAATGCCACAGAAAGGTTGGCGGGCAAACTGATACAATCCGTGGTAAGTGATAAATGCCGTGAACAAGATGACTAGTACAGAGTAGAAATCACCGATCTTCTACCTCAAAGAGGATCCATGAGATCATACAACAGCCGTAACCTGTATGCCTATGGTACACAGGGAACCTCTGTCGCTACTCTGACTTCAAGGTCGAGTCGCACATACGCCCCCCCCCCTTTTTTCCGAAAGGGATCGAGAGGAAAATGCACTCACCAGAAAGCAGGGTTAAAACTGTACGCCCGGACTTTATCTTGCTATCTTGCTGGCCTCGGTCCCACAGACACCCGCTGTGCCGTCACAAGTGGGCCGATGGAATAGAGGTCGTCACATGCTAACGTCATGTCCCGGAGGTAGAAAGAGGCAAATGTCGTGTTTGACCTCCAGTAGCACGCCCTCATAATGTCGGTCACTGATCTGTTAGTCCACAGAGGCCATGATGCCGCTAGTGCCCTAATCTCGTGACCCGAAACGTTTACAAGCGCGGCTTGTCTATCCGTAGCCGTGGAGTACGCTAGCCGAATCGTATTTTTGAGCCAACTTGAGATAGTATTTTTGCTTATTTCTTGTTTGGCTTTGGGATCAAAAGGGATAAACAAACGCCTCCTACCCGCTCTGATCTCCTCTGTACGATTCAGGTAACACGCAAGTGCACGAACCGGACACATCAACATGTCTGATTCAAGACCGGACGAAAGGAAATCAGGTAAGGCTGGAATTGTGAACTCTCGAGATATGGAATCGTAGAGGGCTTGATTCTTGGCCACAAACTCAGGAACCGTTTTGAGAACTACATTGCTCCAGTCCCTAGAGTGTCTGACGTTCCTTCTATCGAGCGCATGCAGCTCTGACACCCTAGCTGCCGAGGCAAGAGTCCCACTTTGGCAATTTCGGAACAGCCGACTGACCAGATATCTTGTATGACTTGATTAGTGCAGATAAATTAGGATCAGTCGAGGGATTAATCCCAGTACCCAGAAGAATAGGCTGAGCAATGGCTGCCCTATACCCTTCGACCGTAGCGGGTACTAGCCCCCTATCCCGGAACAGGTGCAATAGGAACTCTGCTACTTGAGGGATAGAGGCGCTGGATGGATTTATATCCCTCTCTCCACACCAAAGATCGAAGATTGCCCACTTTGAATCGTATACAGCGGAAGAGGGCGGTCGAATCGATTGTGCCATTCGGCGCCCAACTTCCGTTGAAAATCCCGCCTGAGCGAAGTGTCTCTTGAGCACTTGCACACGTGGTAGTGGAACAGTCCTGGCTGGCTGTGGAATATCGACGTTCCGGGCTGGCGCAGTAGATTGTGCCACACCGGAAGCTGTCTTGGTACATCTACCAGAAGATCCAGTAAGTCCGGGAACCACGGCCTTGCTGGCCACCACGGAACAATGAGATAAACGACACAAATGTGTTCGTGGATCTTCCGGAGTACCTTCGCTAGGATAGCTGGAGGAGGGAATGCATATGCTACCATCCTTGACCAGTCCTGCGATAGAGCGTCCACTGCAAATGCCGACGGATCCGGAACCGGCGACATGAACAGGGGCAATAGATTGTTGTGCCGAGTGGCGAACAGATCTATGTGTGGCATCTCCCAGACATGAGCTATTTGTTTTAGTATGGCTGGGTGAAGTTGCCACTCTGTGGGAATTATCTGATTCCGTCGTGAAAGCGAATCCGCTAAGACATTCAGAATTCCCGGGATGTGCCTGGCCAACACTGATATGTTGTTGTCCCAACACAGACCGAAAAAGATTTCCGCTTGGCTTTGTAATTGCGGAGATCTCGTCCCCCCTGCTTGTTGATGTAGGACACGACTGATGTGTTGTCCGTCGCAACTAGCAGGTTCTTGTCGGTCAATACGCTCATCCACGTGCGGATGGCATGTGTCACTGCCATAAACTCCCAACACGTTGATATGGTACGAGCATTCCTCGATTGTCCATAACCCGGATGTCGACCTGGACTCGAGGTGGGCTCTTCCATAGATGCGTCCGTGAACAGGTGATGTGACGGACGAAACGGAAGTAGGGACACACCCGGCATAACGTTGAGTGGATCCAGCCACCATTGGAGGCATTGTTTGACAAGAGGCGTGACAGGTATCCAAGGGTGTTGACGTCAAGAGGCCGATTATCGCAGCAAAGTGTAAAGCCCTGGCTTGAGATAACTTGAGGATTTGAGGCATCTTCGTTGTTATCTTTTGCCAACGATCTTCTGGCTAAAAGCGTATCGTAAAGCCCTGGCTTGAGATAACTTGAGGATTTGAGGCATCTTCGTTGTTATCTTTTGCCAACGATCTTCTGGCTAAAAGCGTATCGTATTCCACCCCCAGAAATTTGCGCCTTTGCGACGGAGTCAGTTCTGACTTCTCTTCGTGTGGGATGTATCCCAGAGAAGTCAACGTCCTTAAGACAAACTGCGTGTCTAGGATTAACTGCTCTTTGCAGGCATTCCTTAGCAGGGAGTCGTCGATATAAAAGTGGTACTTTATACCTAGACTGTGCAGGAATTGTGCCACTGGTGTAAACACTCGTGTGAACACCCAAGGGGAAGTGGATAGGCCGAACGGTAGCACTTGAATTTGGAAGCGTCGTTTGCCGACCATGAATCTCAAGTACTTCCTGTCCTCCGGATGTATCGGGATATGAAGGTATGCATCCCTTAAATCCAGAGAAGTCAGCCATTCCCCTTGCTTGAGTACCGTCCGGATAGACCGGAAGGATTCCATGCGGAAGTGTGGCGGTGGAGTGAGGTAGTCCTTGTTGAGGCGCTTGAGGTTGATAACCATGCGCATCTCGGACGTGTCTTTCTTGGGGACCAGAAAGACCGGCGAATAGAACCCGGGTGTTGTATCCCAAACCGGAAGCTCTATTACTGCAGCCTTCTCTATCAGCTTGTCCACAGAGGACTGTATCGCTGATAGATGACCCATTCGTAATGGAATACGAGACGGAAGGGGATATGCAGTCAAGGGAGGAAGCGTGTCGAACAATAGGCGATAGCCGTATCTGATAGTTCGAATGACCCACGCTTCCGTCCCGATCCTTATCCAGTTCCTCCAAAACAACTGCAGTCTTCCCCCTACCGGAAGGTCTAGTTGTTGGGGAACTGGAAACATTATGTCTCGGTGTTCCCGCCATACCGGAAGCCACCCGGTATGGCCCGAAACATCAGGTATTCTTTTTTGACTGCTTGGATTTCCCCTTACCCTGCTTCTTATGGCCAAAGGTCGATACTCTTGGCTCTAAAGAAGCAGGCGCTTGGCTCTGCTGTTGACTGGAAGCACCCTTAGTAGCC
>JAVTVY010057295.1:0-28618 GCA_036873755.1 Hanleya hanleyi | reverse complement strand
TAAGCTTGAATCAAGCATTGGAAAGTGCATACACAGTTTGAAATATATGTATCAAGGCAGTGTGACGTCACTGGACCTAGATATGATCGCAAGATATGATCGCAACAGACCACCATAGAATACCATATTTTATTTGCAGTTTACTCTGTGTAATAAAATCGTAAAAAATTACAATAAATATTTTTCGACACTGTTCGCAGTGGTCTTTCATTTGACGGAAACATTACTTGAGGGTTTACGATCACTTTAAAGATATACTGAATGAAATTGGCATCGCAGTTGTGTACAGATAAACGCTTTCTGTATCAATCATAACAGATGAGAACTGAATAATCGAGCGCATCTTGTGTTGTCTTGAGTAACACTGACAGTAGAAGATTACAGTTTCGAAATAAAAACTTTCTGAAATTTGTAAGGTGACTAGTAGGCGGATGTACAGAACTATCGAATTGGCAGGTAGAATGCTCAAGGGACTTGTTTCATCCGAGAAGGATGTACAGTGATATCGGTCATGCTGATTCGAACGTAGCAAGTATATACATCTATTTAATTATAAATAAATGGGTAAAATGTAGATCGAATCCTAACTCCAAATAGTCGGTATCTAATAGATGCGGTATCTTCACCAAGTACATACTCAAAAGTGAATTAGAAATCGGCTTTTCCCTTCAAGAATTCGTCAAGAATTAGGGTCCGACCAGATGATATACTGTTTTGTGAAATATTATTGAAACTTTCAGAAGGAGATTACAAACCTTAACAGATGATGAAGAAGGGAAGATTTCATTTAAAATCAATGCAACTACCTGTGCAGATCTTGTGCGCAGTCTGCATTTACACGTCACATGGTGTGAGCTATTATTATCTCCCTTGTTCGAAGTTAACAGATAGCGGGAGTCTGAAGACCAAGGCCATCAAGACAATTGTATTGACTCTGGACAGCAGTTCCGTTCGATTCATTACCTGAAATGAATTTATGAAAATTAACACTACATGTAGCATGCTAAAGTCCGTGAATGATAGGTAATGTTTTCTAGAACGAGATTATTTACCTGACTGTACATGTTAATGGGGCCATGAATATTAATTACGAATACAAATTTTGGTTTATCAAAATTGGTAATAACCTGTGCATACACAATTTGACAATATTGGCTTACGTTTGTTATTAACTTCTTTCTAACATTAATCATTCACAGATTTCTCCGATCTCATTTGGCCTACGGATGATATTGGTGAGTACACTGCTTTCTCAAAATAACCATCCAATGACAACTTCAATCATAACTCTTTGAAACTACATATTATGGTTTTACCCAGATCAGTCATCTCAATTTTTACATTGTCCATTTGTTCATATTCGATTTGTTGGTTGTATGTAGTTGATCAATGTTCTGCTTTGAATTCGTTCTTAGCGTCAATTTGGCATCCCTTTATTCGTGACCTTATTGTGCATAGATTTCTCTAAACTCAACCGTCTTCTCTGACTTCGTTTTCAGAATCTGGTGACTTTGCTGTTGAAGTTGACAGTAATTTACCAGGTAAGATTAAGATTACCAGGTAAAGCGTACCTGAGATACAACACATATCACGAATCGTTAGATACTTGGTATGTGCTTTAGAATAGGTTAACCAGAAGACTATTCTGTGAAGTCATGTGACGTAGTCAGTATGTCGGCACCTCTTCCCACTTCCCTTATATGTGTTGTAATTTTTTCCTGTATATGGCGAGATTCTGCTGGTGGACGTTTCGTCCCCGAGGCCCGCCCCCTGTACAGACCTCTTGGTCTTTGATATATGTTGGCATTTGTGGGAAGTTGATGCTGGGTCGACATCGGGCCTTACAGACTAGTCTTTTGTGTTAAATGCCGTCATTTACATCTGACGACGGTACAGCTTACCAATCTCCAATGTACGAGTTGTCACAGCGAAACAGCTCACCAATTACCAGTATACGAGTTGTCAGAGCATTTCCATCATAGCTCTCTAGATTTGTATCTAATACCGCTCATGCCGGTGCTAGGGGCCGTGTGGTCATATCATCCAAGTTGCCACATGAACAGGTACAATAAAAGCGTACCTGAGATACAGCACATATCACGAATCGTTAGATTCTTGGTATGTGCTTTAGAATAGGTTAACCAGAAGACTATTCTGTGAAGTCATGTGACACAGTCAGTATGTCGGCACCTCTTCCCACTTCTCTTATATGTGTTGTAATTTTTTCCTGTATATGGCGAGATTCTGCTGGTGGACGTTTCGTCCCCAAGGCCCGCCCCCTGTACAGACCTTCTGGTCTTTGATATATGTTGGCATTTGTGGGAAGTTGATGCTGGGTCGACATCGGGCCTTACAGACTAGTCTTTTGTGTTAAATGCGGTCATTTACATCTGACGACGGTACAGCTCACCAATCTCCAATGTACGAGTTGTCACAGCGAAACAGCTCACCAATTACCAGTATACGAGTTGTCAGAGCATTTCCATCATAGCTCTCTAGATTTGTATCTAATGCCGCTCATGCCGGTCCTAGGAGCCGTGTGGTCATATCATCCAAGTTGCCACATGAACAGGTACAATAAAAGCGTACCTGAGATACAACACATATCACGAATCGTTAGATACTTGGTATGTGCTTTAGAATAGGTTAACCAGAAGACTATTCTGTGAAGTCATGTGACGTAGTCAGTATGTCGGCACCTCTTCCCACTTCCCTTATATGTGTTGTAATTTATTCCTGTATATGGCGAGATTCTGCTGGTGGACGTTTCGTCCCCGAGGCCCGCCCCCTGTACATACCTCTTGGTCTTTGATATATGTTGGCATTTGTGGGAAGTTGATGCTGGGTCGACATCGGGCCTTACAGACTAGTCTTTTGTGTTAAATGCCGTCATTTACATCTGACGACGGTACAGCTCACCAATCTCCAATGTACGAGTTGTCACAGCGAAACAGCTTACCAATTACCAGTATACGAGTTGTCAGAGCATTTCCATCATAGCTCTCTAGATTTGCATTCATACCGCTCATGCCGGTGCTAGGGCCGTGTGTGGTCATATCATTCAAGTTACATGAACAGGTACAATAAAAGGTACTTCCTGAGATACAACACATATCACGAATCGTTAGGATATTTGGTATGTGCTTTAGAATAGGTTACAACTCAGAAGACTATTCTGTGAAGTCATGTGACGTAGTCAGTATGTCGGCACTCTTCCTAATTTCCCTTATATGTGTTGTAATTTATTCCTGTATATGGCGAGATTCTGCTGGTGGACGTTTCGTCCCCGAGGCCCGCCCCTGTACATACCTCTTGGTCTTTGATATATGTTGGCATTTAGGGAAGTTGATGCTGGGTCGACATCGGGCCTTACAGACTAGTCTTTTGTGTTAAATGCCGTCATTTACATCTGACGACGGTACAGCTCACCAATCTCCAATGTACGAGTTGTCACAGCGAAACAGCTCACCAATTACCAGTATACGAGTTGTCAGGAGCATTTCCATCATAGCTCTCAGATTTGTATCTAATACCGCTCATGCCGGTTAGGGGCCGTGTGGTCATATCATTTGCTGCCACATGAACAGGTACAATAAAAGCGTACCTGAGATACAACACATATCACGAATCGTTAGATACTTGGTATGTGCTTTAGAATAGGTTAACCAGAAGACTATTCTGTGAAGTCATGTGACGTAGTCAGTATGTCGGCACCTCTTCCCACTTCCCTTATATGTGTTGTAATTAGTCATAGATAAAAGAATATGTATATTTTAATAAACTGGCTCTGATTTGATCAGACATGGAAAATTTCCTCCTACAGACTGATTTTAAGAAATTTTGATCGAAATATTGATTATAATATGTGATCAATCCTCTCTGAAATTCCCAAAACAGTCACATTATTGGTAACAACAAGACACTTCGCAAATACAATGTAAGATTGCAAACGTTTTGATTTAAATTTCGGACTTTTGAAGTAAGTTTTGAAGTGGTTTTGAAGCAGCTTCCAGACTCTTTAAATTGAATTTCAGACTAAAATGGCAAAAGTCAGATATTGCTCTGTGGATACCATACAATGTTGCTAACCTCCAGGACAACGGGAATCATTACAAGCGTCTAGTCCGTCATTCATAATCCAGCCGTCGTCCATTAGAGAATATCCGCGTCCATAATCCAAAGACCTATTCCATATTCCATATAACAGTATTAGCACCAAATTCAAAAAGACAATCATAGTATACATAAACATAGGCTTGTTTCCTGCAAGAGAGAAGCGGTCAACAGTTTTCAATGATGCCGGCAAGACATCATTATGTTCCAAAAATATCAAATCCGTATCGCTGATCAGTATTCTTAATCCATAATATTCGTTATAGAGTCGTCATCTAAAGAATGATGTATCTCAGTCACGCTTTGATTGTGACTGTTCATATGAGTACCATGAGGATCTTGAAGTACATGGGTTCATACGGCCCCTAGCCCCGGGTTAAGCGGAATTAGACACAAGTTACGAAACGTAGCGCCATAGATCTTGCACGCTACGTTCGTATTTTGCTATCAGCATGCGATATGTATCGCCAAATTTGAGAAACTTTGAGTGGAGGCGCTTGGTGGAATAGCCCTGTTTTATAAGTTTCTGCAACAATGTTTTGTGACGTTGATTAAAATTATCACATCTAACACAGGATCTAGCAAATGCTACTAAGCGAGATATGTATACGCCATATGCAGGTCCCACTGGAATATTACTATCCAGAAAGGGATAGTTTACGATGTCGAAATTGTAATCATCTCTTTTGTCATAAAGTCGACGAGAGAGAATGCCCGCTTCGTTTTTATAGAGATAGAGATCTAAATAAGATGTGCCTGTAGGGCTATCTGTAGTTTCCTTGAAATCCAGTGAAGGTGGATATATATCCTTCACTGCGTCATTTATTTAGCGATTATCCACAGCGAGAAGATCGTCTATATAGCGTTTGGTGAATGAGAAGGAACGGGCTTTGAATGGATCGGTTTTTGAAAGCGCCTGCATATAGTCATATTCATAACAGAACAGATACAGATCAGCCAACAGGGGTGCACAATTAGTACCCATTGGAATACCTATATGCTGCTGATATATTGTGTTGCCAAATTTCACATAGATATTTTTAATGAGAAATTCAAGCAACTTTATAAACAAAGAAACATCCCCACAGCCTCAGTATAGTAAAGTACCTGGTCACCTGAGATCAGTTTTAGCGCTTTTCAGATCCTTTTGTCACCTAGATGTCGCGATGAAATACAATTGGTGTCTGGATGAGGAAAACGAACATTCAGAATTAGGCCTTTGAAGGTAGCACAGCTCTATCATTACATCAGTTTCCGCTTGGGTATATAATAAACTGGCTCTGATTTGATCAGACATGGAAAATTTCCTCCTACAGACTGATTTTAAGAAATTTTTATCGAAATATTGATTATAATATGTGATCAATCCTCTCTGAAATTCCCAAAACAGTCACATTATTGGTAACAACAAGACACTTCGCAAATACAATGTAAGATTGCAAACGTTTTGATTTAAATTTCGGACTTTTGAAGTAAGTTTTGAAGAGGTTTTGAAGCAGGTTCCAGAGACTTTAAATTGAATTTCAGACTAAAATGGCAAAAGTCAGATATTGCTCTGTGGTTACCATACAATGTTGCTAACCTCCAGGACAACGGGAATCATACCCACAGCCTCAGTATAGTAAAGTACCTGGTCACCTGAGGTCAGTTTTAGCGTTTTTCAGATCCTTTTGTCACCTAGATGTCGCGATGAAATACAGTTGGTGTCTGGATGAGGAAAACGAACAATCAGAATTAGGGCGTTGAAGGTAGCACATCTCTATCATTACAGCAGTTTCACCTTGGGTATATAATTCCTTTCGGAGAGTGAGATCACACGTGCACTCCTACCACTGGCACTGCTATATCCGACATGTAGATAGGGTCTCGGAATTTCCTAACTTTAACCGATCCCATGTATTCGTGCTCAACCTTAGCGACAGACTGACATTGTACACTATGGAGCCACGTTAATTCGGCGTTCCTTTCTGCATTATTGGATAAGTGATATAGGTAACAAATAGGTGGTGTAAATAACAGGTAGTTGTGTCCTGTTTATTATACCTTGTACCGTGTTATACAGTGGTCTGTAATTGGGATTTTATGCATTTCATCATTTCGTGCTGGCATTACTGAAAACTGTTGAACGCTTCTCTCTTGTGGGAACCATCTCTTGCATATCGCTCCAATTTATTACCTGTAAATGGTAGGATTCCGCTGGTGGGCTGTCAGTCCTCTAGGCCCACCCTCTGTTCATGTCTCCCGACAAATAGATGTAACTTCATTGTTTTGGACATTACAGGTTAGTTTTCCTAGGTATCCCTGCATTTACCAGTTTTATTCCATCAGACGTCCACGATGCTCATCCATTAACATCAGATGCGTTGTTTGAGCTGATCTGTCATCACAGCTTCCGAGCTAGCGTATCTAATTCCGCTTAAGCCGGTTCTAGGGCCGTGTGGATACTTTGTTTTCTTCTCATGAACAGCTGCAATAAAATCGCGGCTGAAATACTAAGGCTACATCCGAGAATCCACCGAATTCTCAGGTTTGAATGTTAGGTTTCGACGAATGCTTTCTTGTAGAGTCATATGGTTGCTTTTTAGTCGCCAGACATCGTAAATCTTCCCGCCTCTTGCATATCGATCCACTTTTTTGTTTTTATTTCATACACATCTGGAATGGGTTCTGTCCTACGAAATAGATCTTTCAATTATTGATGTGGAAATTCTTTTATGGACGACGGCTGTATATTGAATGTCGGATCTGTCACTTGCTATGGCCTAAACGGATAAATGATGTAACCTTTTTTTTCCAGACATTGCATTACCAACGGGACCACCAACTAGGAGAGTAGAACCACGTATGTATACACAGAAATCTGCACACCTCTTGAGCCAGAATAAAATATGTTATTTACATGTATGAAATTCATCTTGAAGGTGGCACCCAACCATACTTACTAAAACAGAATTGTTATTTTCTCCACCACGCACAGTCTGGCATTGAACTGTGTCCCGTTTATTTTTCTGATTTCACCATTCAAACTAAAAAAATCCCCATAATATCTCGCTTTCGCTCTTCTATTGAAAAAAAGCAAACATCATGTCACAAATTTTCAAATTCATTTTTTTCAAATTCTGCTGGAACCACTCGGCATGGCAGATTCGATTCATGTTCATTGAAGAGGTACTTCTATGTAGATGTTACCCATGTGCGATAACAGTTGCAGATCGGTAACATATGGGTAGCTATAGCACACTTTCGAAACCCTACCCGCCCCATTCTGAACCCAAATATGGAGTGTCGAGTCCATGGGTTTATTTGGTTCACATGTCGATAAAATGTGAATACAATCTCGGCCACAATGGTTGGTAGATTGGTAATAAATTCGAAAACTCTGACAGAACAGACTAGTTCTGGCGAATCAGATTGATTCTCCAGTACTTTTATTAAACCAATTCAACATTTGTTGCGACCTTTGTATGATTTACACAGAACAAGGGGAGACGACTCCCGAGACAAAATAACAAACAACTCTTTAAGAACTCTTTCGACGGTTCGTGGATCTGAGAAATTTACTTGCTTTGTTGAGCTTTGGTTAACAATCTACCTGTATTGGTATTCAAATTGTGTACCATTTCAGAGGAACTATCATTAATCCACGCCAATCCCTGGGAACATCAGTGCGAACGAAAGATGATTTCTTTTCCAGACAAACTATATCAGACAAATTATTTGAATCAAATTGTAGTCAGTCGATATTCCTTGGTATGATGCGTTTCCAGGTCGAACCTCACTTATAAGCGTGAAACGTCGCTGTATGCTACGGTGTACTCGCATGGTTCTGTTGCGAAGAAATCGGGTTATTACCGATTCATTTCCGAAGTGCAGCTTTCAGTAGCTTCAAATGTATCATTCGTGTGAACACCCCTTGTATATACACGATCTATCGCCCGCCACAACTGTTCCATATACTTGAATTCCAAGGATCCTGGATGACGGGTTGTGGTTTTTTGCATAATAGATTTAAGCAATTTGCCCAACACGCCACTCTGTTGTATAAGTGTATTAATTTTTTATCTTGTATAATAGTCTCCAAGCGCTGCTAGAACGCAAAAATGCTGTTCCTCCCGTATCTATTTCTGTAGCGTGCCCCACTGGTAGTTTCTTGAGAGATTAGACTAGGTTATCAGAGGAACCGTATTGCGATCTGCACTTTGAATCAACCAACTTCGATGGTAACTGCCTGTCGTGGTTACGGATGGCACATTCATTTCACAATACGCCGAGTTTAAGCCTTGATACCACAGTGCAATTAGAAGCGGTTTTTCGAGAGAATGAGAATATGTCGGGATATACGAGTTACAAAGCCTTGGGACAAGTACACCATGGCATTTAACGCCAGCATGCGACATCCGAGGTAGGATGTCAGCATATCAAGGAACGTAGTATTCTATTCAAATTCCAATAATAGCAGATTGTGGACAAAGTCTCAGCCAAACAGATAACCCTGATGAGATTCAAGAACATTCGAAATAAATACTCAAAAATCAATATATTTCGTGAAAACTACACCGTTCTGTCAAAGTTTCGATGTTTTCCCAATACTTAGGTCATTGTGGTTGGGACTGTATTATTTCGGCATATATTTGCTGTAAAAAAACTAACGAACGCCGACTTCACGGGAAAGGTGTGGACTGCGAGAGTGTTGAAAATTGGGGTCTTCGTTGGCCGGAACTGGAATCTGTCCAGTGAGAGCGAAACCAGGCTTGTAATGCATGGACAGTGAATGGCAAGGACACAATCTGACGTTTTCTCTAATTTTCAGACTGTGGAATATCTCCAAAGCTGGACATGGTCTTCATGGTCGACTCATCATCTAACGTGAATGAAGCACAGTTCAAAACGATGATGCTTCTTGTGAATAGCTTACTTCCGCTCGACGAGATCAACAACGGTAATGTTCGGATTGGTCTGATGACGTTCAGCAACAGCCCCGCAATCGAATTTCACCTCTCCCGCTACGACACATCAAGGGAGATAATGCACGCGATTTCTACAACCCATTACATTGCTGGAAGAACGAATACTGCCACTGCCCTGTGGCAAATGCGGACTTCCATGTTCTTAGAGACAAACGGAGATCGTCGAGATGTGCCAGATGTGGCGATACTCTTGACGGCCGGGCCGGCCAATGTAGAGACATGGCGAACGGTTCCAGAGGCGGACTTAGCAAAACAAAAAGGCATTACTTTGTATGCTGTCGGAATTGATCTTGATGATTCCCAGGAATTGGACGACATCGCCAGTTCTCCGCTCTACCTCTATCGACACAATGTAGCAAGCTTCTCCACCCTGGGTTATCTCAAGGACGAACTCTTCTGGTCCATCAATTGTGGTAAGTTTATAGCATTTATACAAGCTTTGGTGATGTAGGCGTCAGATCTGGCAACCACCAGAAGCTATAATCCAAAAACAATTGACAATATAGAAACTCCACAGAACTGCAAAACACAGAATTTCTTTTTGAAAGGCATCCCTTGTATCATGATACGAATATATCTCTTTTGAAAAACCTATGGTCGTTCAACCCTCCTCACAGGGATAACACTTGCTTGCCAGTGTGTGTAGTTCGACAGTGGTCCGCCACAGCACAATGTGATGACGTCAGGGTTCTTCAGTTCAGATGTAAACAGCGCAAACAGTTACATAACGAGTTGGGCTGGCTCTAAGTTAGGCCATTCTAATGCAATAAAGTGATGTGCATATCTCACCTCTGGAAGCGATGTATGGAAAACATTCCGATCCAACAATCAGTGAACACACGGCGTCAATACAGTTTTTCATCACAAATCTCGGGATAGTCTGAGGAGCTAGACCCACTCAGCTATATAATGAATATAAACACAAAATAGTTTCTTGCATTCGAGGCACGGTATCAATAAGACATGAAATATTTCTTCAAATCCTCAAATTCACAACACTGATACGGTATTTTATCCCATTGAATCGCAAGAGTATAATATAACATGAGCTGTTACAATACATAGCGTGCACATGCCCCTTAGTCCCGGGCTTCAATATTCACAACTGATAAGAGCGGAGACACACTTGGACTACAGGGCCCCATCTTTCTTGACCGGCGTCTGGGTGTTCTAGAGCAACCAGTCTTGTAATGCAAGGGCATTTTTGCCTAATTATGTGGGGGGGGGGGGTCTTCACAGCTCATATTTTGCTCTATTAAATGCAACTGTCCGGTTCATTGTTTTGAGATACTCACTTGCATCATTGAATGGTTCGCATGCAGCTGAACGATACATATTTGAGAAACATAAATCCGCACACACAATGATGTCCGTAAAAACAGCCAGTACAAATACACTCTCCTGATTTTTCACGGAAAACAGATCTGATTATATAACTTATATGACCAGAGTAAGATCTATTTCTTGTGGTGTATTTATTAGTATATGAATTAGAAAATATATCACCCATATATTTCAGAATACACTGCATTGTAATAACATACATATTTATCACATTTCAGAGGAAATTGTAGGGTTCTGATTTGTTGATTAGCTTAGTGTATCAGACCGTATTGCAAGTCTCAGTTGACCACAGTTGGTATGCCAATTGAGAATTCTCGTATACCAATGCTGCCGAGAAAGCGCGTGCACATATACCAACGCAGTCAAGGACGCGCGTGCAACAACAAATACTGTTTCAGACGAATTTGTCTGCGCGAGTATCGCCTCTGCGACAATTTGTGTGAGGGAAATTGCGTATTTGCGGACGAAGATCAGAAATAAATTATCATCGGAAGCTTTCTCTACCACATAAACATGAAAGACAGAATGCCAGTTAAGTATTTCACACAGTTTATTGCTCATCGCGAAACAGATGAAAAGGAATCAACACTGCATGTCATCCGTAGCGATATGTTTACGTTTGAACGTTGATCTTTCTTTCAGGGTGGTGATATATTACACCAACGAGGAAAATGACTCTTCAATGTGATAAATTCGTTATATCAGTCTTTTGCGTGAGTATACAATCTGGCATTTCGTCTCGAAAATAAATATTTTCACTCGCCCTGCGAGCTCGTGAAAATATTTATCTTCTCGACGCAATACCAGACTGTATACCCACGCAATAGCCTGGTACAACTTATAGTATCTCCATGCGTACTAAAAAAATGTAGAACACACGACGGTGTTTCGAACTCGCAACAGCGGACCATCTCCACATTTCAAAGCCAGTTTCGTACCACTGAGCTACACAGCAATCACGAGACTTGCGTGCTTTACATTGGCCTGATGAGTGAATATATTTTCAACAAATGACGTGAAACTATATTTTATTTCCTTAGCTTTACAAAGATATGATAACGTTAACCAAAATGACAAAATTCCCTTGTAAAAGAAATACTGGAATGATTTTGGTTAACGGAATCATATTTTTGTTGTGATGGGAATTCCGAGGAAAAAGACGCCAATAAATGAAAATAAATGACTGTTTAGCATATTTGGTCGGCTCATACAATTTTTTTTCTGTCAAGAAATCCGTTTTTCCCAGAATGACAGCATACATTGTTGTCCATTTGTTCGTACAAGTTTGGACGATCTCTGCATTAAAAATTATCACCAAACAAGTGCACCTCAAGAGAGACGATTTTGTATATTGATACAATCGATCAATCATGTATCTTAAGGGCGTCCGCTGGTGATTTGGGACTTCAGCGGTCATTTTTCCTGTTTTTCCTATTGGGGTATCTCCCCTCCCTAGGGTAGGCGATAGGGATTTCCTTTAAACGCTTTATAGATGAGAATTTTGCAAGCTTTCCCTATTGGGTTATCTGCCATCACTAGGTTAAGCGATAAGGACTTCCTTTACAAGCTTTCTAGCTGAGAATTTTGCACAGCAACATCCATCCAATTTGATAAAATTTGATAGACATTGCCAATGTCTGCAAACAATTAATTTTTACGATTTTTTCATGAATATGTTTCAAAAGCAGGGTTATTTCCTATGTTTTCTGTGTTATCAAATGGAGCATAGTTCAGTCCATTTAACAGGGTCTGCTGCTAAAAAGACACAAACGGACAGACATTTTTTTCTTTGTTTTTCCTCATATTACACAATTATGAATGCAAAAACACGCATTATCAAAAAAGTTAAAGTGATCGTAAACCCTCAGGTAAAGTTTCCATCAAATGAAAGACCATTGCGAACAGTGTGGGGAAATATTTATTGTAATTTTTTACGATATTATTACACAGAGTAAACTGCAAATAAAGCATGGTATTCTGTGGTGGTCTGTTGCAATTATATCTAGGTCCAGTGACGTTACACTGCCTTAATACATTTATTTTATACTTTGTATGCACTTTCCAATGCTTAATTCAAGCTGAAGGTGTGTATACTTTGAGTTTCAACACAGACTCACTGTTCCAATGTGCATGTTTCACCAAAAATTAAATGCAAGATTCAAATTGAATTGACACTTATGAGTTACCATCTCCCAGATTCTGGTGAAACATGCACATTGGAACATTGAGTCTGTGTTGGAACTCAAAGTATACACACCTTCAGCTTGTCATTTCAAATCTTTCTCCATTTTGATTCCCTGATTAGGGGATACAGAACCACTGCCACGAAGTGTGTCGGTGTTTCACAGATTCCCATTAATTCACATTAGCTCCAAAACCATTCATTCAATCTCGTCACTTCAAATCTTCAACATATTCTCAAATAGCTATCCACTATCAGATTTTGAGACCACTGTTTTAATTCCTAAGGCCACAGCACCGTAAAAGTCAGGACTCCAAAATTCAGTGTACTCATATTTCTCATTTCCTATGTCAATATCAGAAATAAAAAAAAAACTCCCAATTGAAGTTGCCTCAAAATTTTACTGAATTGAGCAAATAGCTATCAGTATTTAAAAACTCAGACCACTCATGAAAGTTTATTTTATTTTTTCTTTAAATCTAACCTGATTGCATTGGTGAGCTTATCTGTCTGCTTAGGGACAAAGCTCTACCCGAAGGATTTGAAATAATGGCTGAATTAAGATAGAAGATCATACTTGTATATTAGTATATTGATTTGTAAGTTCTACTTCAAACATTTAAAAAATATTTAATTGGTGAGAGATATCATGTACATATGAATCCGGGAAGTTCTGTTCATCTATGACATATACCAAGCCATTTTCATTGAAGGTAAATATGTTGAAGCCATTAATTTAGAATCTGATTAGATGTGTACAAAATATATTAGTACATCATTGGCATGAATGATCTGAATTTTCATATTCAAATTTCAGCTAAGATAAACGAAAAATAAAACCGCAATGCCAAAGACTAAGAAGCAAAGTGCAGACATTAGAAGCAAAGTTACTTGAACCTCAGTGCAAAATTTTCCAATCAATCAAGGCCTTGTCAAAAGCTGACCTTGCTCAACTACCTGTGTATTTCCCATATGAGAGAACTACAGTTCTAAAAATACACTGATGATATATACATGTAAGCATGCTTGCTGGGTGTAGACAATGACTGCTAGCCGAGGGGTATTGGAGCCCAATGGGCTATTTTTCTATTTTCTATTGCAGCTACACATGATCATATTAGCCATTGCTTTTTATCGCGAAATATCAGAGGATATTTCAGGTCACCCACGACACCGTTGCATGGAAGGCAGGGGCACCCTTGTTGCATATTTCTTGTGCTTTTAAGACTTAGTACCAATTGCCAAAACGGATACATATAGTTGGAGGAGAGTATCTTTTTACACACATTTGGCGCAAACGTGCGCTCAGAAAATCGAATTCCCCACCAAATTTGTGGTGAAAACCAGTTGATTCTTCGACAGACAAATATGGCCTAGATTGATGAAATTTGAAAACTTCCAATTCTAACATTTATCCAATATGTAAACTTGTCTTGAATGTCTCTAGTGTAGCTTGTTTAATCCCTTGTCCTCCATAAAAAGAAAGAAAATACACGCCTTGCCGATCGCCTAAAAATAGCAAAGACTGCCATGTTTTCTTCCTATAATGCAATGCGAACCACGAGTAAACTTTTCTCTCCCGCATGCTGTAAATATAGGCACGAACTGAAAATTGCTGAATAAAGTTATTTCAAAGGATTTTTCTACATGATTTCCTCAGACTTCTTTAACTCTAGAAAGGTTCAGTGATATTCCAGGTCCCTGACATCTTCTGACATTGTCAGATGTTGAAGGCATTGCTGTATCCGAATCTTGCTCTTGAAAAAGGGGCAACTACTCTTCTTTTTTGCAACTTTCAGTCGACAGGCAAGTCGTGTATTATCCAATCGAGGATATTGAACTTGAACGCGGATCTAATTATTTATTTCAGTGACCAGTAGTCCACCCACAACTACCCCAGAGTCCACCACCGCAATGGGTAAGTTTGTTATGCAGGGCTTCGATGGGTCACTCCATTGAACATGGTGCAAGTTTTACTTAGAGATCATCTATAAAATATAAAAGAATGCAGATAGTTGTCTCTTTGCTATTTGATTAAAGCGAGTTTGACAACGGAAATAAATAGAGGATCTGGAATTCAGTCATGACCAAATAGTTTTGGAAAAGCAACTCCTGGTTCAGTGTGTATTCGTTGATATATGTAAACAAACTTGTGACCTAACCATGTTGTATGTATTGCAGTACATAAGTCAAAGACCTATTTATGCAGTTTAATGACACTTTCATATTTAATACATTGCGTTTTTTTACAGAGTAGATTATTATATAATAGTACATTAGAATAGCGTCTATTCCAATTTTCAGTATGCATACGGAAGAGTGCACACACACATGGTATGTGCATCTTAGATACTCTGTTTAGTTGACTGATGTATTTTCAAATAAATTTGTGTTGTTGTATTGGTGGTTCAGAGACAACCACTCAACTGGAGATAGCTTTCCCCACGTACAGGTCTGGTATGTACTCCTACCTAACACCTGATAATTTTATTCCCTCTTGGTTCCAAGAGCCCGATGATACTTGAATTGAGTAGGGGTGGATTTGTGGGGGGGGGGGGGATAGTTTGAGTTGTGCTTTGCGTCCTGCTGCAAAGTCGTATACGGAAGAACTGTTCTTGTTGAATATCAATCACTTTAATACCCTTACTGTGAAGGTACCAACTGCATTGCTCTTCTAGAATGCGATATCTATGCCATACTTTCGCTACGAACGTAGCGTGCAAGATCTATGGCGCTACGTTTCGTAACTTGTGTCTAATTCCGCTTAACCCGGGGCTAGGGGCTGTATGAACCCATGGACTTCAAGATCCTCATGGTACTCATATGAACAGTCACAATCAAAGCGTGACTGAGATACATCATTCTTTAGATGACGACTTTACAACGAATATTATGGATTAAGAATACTGATCAGCGATACGGATTTGATATTTTTGGAACATCATGATGTCTTGCCGGCATCATTGAAAACTGTTGACCGCTTCTCTCTTGCAGGAAACAAGCCTATGTTTATGTATACTATGATTGTCTTTTTGAATTTGGTGCTAATACTGTTATATGGAATATGGAATAGGTCTTATGGACGCGGATATTCTCTAATGGACGACGGCTGGATTATGAATGACGGACTAGACGCTTGTAATTTGTAGTAAATACTGACAATAAATTTCTCATTTTGTAGTGCCAGTATCGACGACAAGAAAAGACTTGGTTTTCCTCGTGGATTCATCACAATACTTGACTCGGGACGACCACAGGCGAATGAAGAGCTACATTCAAGGTTTTCTACAGGCTGCAGATCTGGACTATGGCAGTGTTAGGGTTGGCGTCATTACCTATGGCGCACGACCCCAAATCGTGTTTGGCCTTGACGACTATACCACAAAGCAAGGCGTCATGGATGCCATCGAACGCTTACCGTATAAGCCAGGAAAGTCCAATCTGGGAGGGGCTCTGAGAACAACTTGGCGGAGCGTGTTCACGGGAAAGAAAGGCGATCGTCCCCATGTTCAGAATGCAGCTGTCCTGATTTATGCAGGCCTATCCAATGTCGGTGAAAAGTGGGTTACGCAAGCAGCGCGAGCTGCTCGACGAGCAGGTATCACCGTCTATGGGGTAGGTGTGGGCCTCAAGGACACACACGAGTTGGACAGAGTTGTCAACAAGCCTCTTTCTGACCATCGTATAGTAACCAGGGATTTTGAGACACTCTATGACACGAGAGATCAACTCATAGAAGCAGTTCTTGGAGGTGAGTGCTTCCCGTCTATCTCTCATCCAAAATAAGTTCTTATGACGATGTGTCCTCAGTCGGCACTGTATTTCATGTATGCACGGACTAAGGGGTTTTGGTATAACCGAGAAAATCCGGGAATACGATTGTAGCCACAAGTTGAAACATCAGGGATTCTTCGTTCACGCTACCGGATAGTACTAATCATTCATAACAATCAAGCTTGAGTTGTGTATTACAGGGACATTGAGCCTGAATTAGGTGGTGTGTTTCATAATTGGTTTATTTTCTGCTAGTCTGTCATGGACAGCGGTGAAACTTCATCGGTTTGAGTTCAAACATCAATCGCAGTGCTTCTCTCTACCTCTACCGGCACAATTCTGCAAGATTCTCCATCCTGGGTTAACTCGAGGACGAACTATTCTGATCCATCAACTGTCTCAAGTTTCCGGGATTAATACAGGCTGTGGTGATAATGGCGCCAGATCCCCCAACCAGGAGAAGCTATCATCCAAGATCGAATGACAATGTAGAAACTCAACAGACCCAAACACCGGATTTCTTTTTTTTAAATTTTCAATTGACCAATCATGTACCTTAATACTGAAAGATGCCTCTTACCTCTTTCACTGATCATTCCCGGTTTAAAAATGTACACCTAGCGGTTATAAATCCAAACTCAAGGGTAGATCGATCAAACGGTTATGGTAGTGGTGTTTCTATGAAGATTTGTTCCACGTCCATACCTGCGACACACACGCTGTTAGCAGGGGGAACAAAGTAATTTCGTTTAGAGATTTATAGATTGAAATATGTTTCCACTTCGTGGGATGAGATACGTAAGTGGTCAAAGTGGCGACCAAGGATAGCAGCAGATGCATTGTCTGTGCTCCTGTGCTTTCCCTCGTCGCACTTCCTTATCTTGAATTTTTCCTGGGTAGTATTATTCCAAAACTTTAGCAAACTCGAGCCAATCACGTGACCAGTTTCACTTGATTGGTTGGTTAGCATTTGTATATGAATATGAAGAAAATGAGTAAGCTTTACTCATGAAAATGTAAATCTCTCATCTATTTTAATTATTTGCCCTCAAAATACAGATGAGGACTGGTCATGCTAAACAACCAATCAAGTGACAACGGCCTGATAGTATCTTGTGTCTGTTCTACTCATGTACTTGTACTACCTTGTGAGCATTCCACCCCCGCGTTAGTTGGTTGTTTTTTTTCCAGTCACAATATTAACTGACTGAACGACAGTGCCATTTTCTCTGTCCAACCTACTTCGCTTTTGTTTTCCGAGCATATTTAGCGAGGGGAAACTAAGTTAGACTGTATATCCGATATATATTAAAGAACAGTAACAATTTACATGCATGCTGCTTGTCGATGAGTTTTCTCACGGGCTTTTTCTGTAGGACCAGATGTAAACTCCTTGTCTGCAAGACATTTCTTTTCTTCATTGACCAAGTGCTTTGTGCTAAATAGAGCTGAGGTACTGGCGAAGGGGGCGATATATATATATTTTGGTGGTGTATTTTCAAAAATGTCTGCTGGGGATATTGGGGCTTTAATACAGTCATTTATACTGGATTTGTCTAGTAGGTTATGTCACATGCATACGAAGTACACAGCATGGTACACTGATTTCAATATCTTTTTAAAGACATTTCACATTTCGTCGATAAGTTAAAATATAAAGAAAAGTGGGTTTATTTTTATATGATTTTTCCCATGATTTCGTTCACGAATTAGGGCGATTTTCTATGATTTATGTACAATAAAATTTACCATGTTTCTTTACTTTTCACTTTGCCCAAAGTAACCAAATTCACCAACATATGTTTTTTCTTTGTTTTGTCATATTATAATTTCGAGCGGGGTATTATCATCATGTAGCCTACGTCCGTACGTCCCTCTGTCCGTCTCCGATTTCTCCTTACCACCATATCTCAAGAATGACTATGCCTAGGAATAGCAAAATTACACAACACATGCATATCTCCACAGAGCAGAAGCCCATTGAAAATCAGCGAGATTGAGCCATATTTTTCCAGGTCACCGGGTCAAATTGTATCAGTTTATCATGAAGTGATTGTGACCACCATATCTCCAAAATAACAATGCGTAGGAGCACCAAACTTACTACACATATGTACATGATCTTAAAACAGAAGCTTAGTCTAAAATTTCTGGGTCACTGGGTCAACTTTGCCCACCCATCTCTCGCTGTATATACACCAACTTATCACATAACTGCGGTGTTATTAGGGACATATGGTCATGACATATTTATGCACCTAGGTGAATAATATTTTCAATCACGCTGATTGGATAATACATGTAGCGTGAGAAAATAAATTACTACGCTTGGTCGTGACGTCACTGAACTTTTTTTTCCATTGATAAAATTTTACTACGAAATATTATGTTTACAAGTGCAACAACAACATAGATATCTGCAAGACGATATTTTATCCGGATACATGCATCGGCCTGCAAACTATAATTGCCAATAGCCATGCAAGCAGCAATGATCCGCAATGCATTATTTCGACAGTTTTGAGCTTCAACTTTTGTATAAAGTACTCACGTACCGGTCGTAGTCCGTCATCTTTGTTTGACGAATCGAATCAGCCCGCCATTTTTAGTACCGTATCCCGTCAGATCTCGACAGAAAACGTTCATTCTTTTGCAATATTCTTCTCTATGTTTGCTTATTTCTTGCAATAGATCTGTAGATTAGAGACTTCAAACGGATTACATGTACGTAGTCAGCATAGCATGTCGTCACCTCGGCGACAACTCGCCAACATGTCGCCGCATGATGACATGCAGCGAACACGAGTGTAACGCGTGGCATGGCATGATCCAAAATAAATGTGTATGAAGAACAGCCAATTAATAAATTACACTTATTTCATTCTGTTGTAAAATGGTCTACGATATTTTGAAATCCGTGAAAACTGAACAGACTTAAAAGGCAGGTGCTCAAGCTCTGTTGCATTTTGGAACTATATCGGTTTAGCGTGTACAGCAACTTGTAAGGCTGTGATGCGCCTGAGCCAGGGCCGTTTTTTCGTCGAGAAAGAAACAAAGAAAAGAAATTTTGAGGTAGATTTGATAATGAAATCTTTTGAATTGCGTTTATAATTTACTTAACAATAGCTATGTGATAAACAGAATCATACACTCGTGGTTATTTATTATGAAAGTTATGACACTCGTTGAGTAAGTTTTATATGTTGCTCGCTAAAGCTCGCAACATATAACACTTAATCAACTTGTGTCATAACTTTCATATTAAATAGCCACTCGTGTAAGATCCTCTATATATTGCAAATAAGATAAGACCTAGGATTACCGAACTTACACTGGACACACATTAGATCATGCACTATAGCAAAAATTGTCCATGGGTTATTGTCATCATGCACGTACAAACGTTCAGCCTTCTTTTTTCTCGTTACCCTCATATCCAAAGAATGATTATGCTTAGGGACACCAAACTTACATCACAGATGAACGTGGTCACAAAACAGAAACCCCATCAAAAGTCAGTGACTAAGTTTTTTTGGTCAACGGATCAGATTATGCCAAATTGTCACCATTTAATTATCCGAGAAATGACTGCCTGGGTGCACCAAACTGGCATAACACATGTATGTGGTTATAGAGCAGAACTCTATCGCGAGATAGTGAGATAGACCTATTTTTGGGAGTCACTGGGTCAAAGTTGTTCCTTTTGTCACCTAGTGGGTTTCTAACTGCTGTAACTTAAGACTATGCCTAGGTTGACTGACTTTACACTAGACACATATTTTGGCTTAAGCCAAAATTGGCATTGGAGTTTTGTCATCATGTTTGTACGTACGTAATGTATTAGTGCATCAATACCACCATGTTCCAATGATATACCGAAGTACCAAACTCGAATCACATGGGCATGCGGTCATGATAAAGATACAATCGCCTTTTTTAATACCTCCGAGGCCAAGGGGTTCTCAGTGCTTTGCACGGTGCATAGTCGCATATAAATACAATTGAAAGCGTAAAAAATAATTATTGGAAAAGTTAATTACTTTGATTCACCACCAGCGGGAATACTTAAGAGAGAAATAATACGGTTGAACAACTTATTCTATGAATTCTAAATATATCTTTATATATGTTCCCGAACAGTGTTGGGGCGTGGCTTTGGTGTATTACTTTTCTCCGTGCATTGATTGGCTGGAGTTTGACGGGAAAAATCTCAATCTAATCAATCGCGTCCAGATCATTTTTGGATCAACAGAATTAACATAACGACAGTACCAGTGAGGGTGTTATTTTCGACACTTCGGAATCAAATGGCGTTATATTTTCCACAGCAGTTACAATTGATCAGATAGACATGAACTACACGTAATTATTTATATATACTTTTTATTTCATTGGCATATGTTTATGTAGTTAAGATATTTAACATACACTGTGGTTTTTACGTGTGGATACGTCATAGTCTCCACATGGACCACTGCAATAAAAGCGCGGCTGAGATTCTAAGGCTACGTCCGAGAATCCACCTTATTCTCGGGTCTGAATGTTAGGTGTCGACGAATACTTTCCTGTAGAGTCATATGGTTGCTTTTTAGTCACCAGACGTCGTCAATTTTTCCTACCTCTTGCATATCGCTCCAATTTATATCTTAGATTATTATGTAACAGTAAATAAGATTATCATCTATTCCAATTTCCAATGTGCACAAGCAAGAATTCACATATAGGATATATTCATCTCATATGCAGTGTTTAGTTCTCTAATATCTTTCCAAAATAAAATTATGTTATTGCATTGGTGTTTCAGAGACCACCACTAAACTGGAGACGACAACATTACCGACAACTACGACAACAGAGTTGAGAACTTACAAGCCTGGTATGTACAGTCACTTTGTCGGCATCATCCAACCCCTGATAGTTTTATCCTTTCTTGGTTCCAAGGAACGCCGATCGTACCCGAGTTAAGTGTGAGTGGAGTTGCGGAGCGAAGGGGGGGAGGGTGGATCGACCTGTTCTTTCCGCCCTGCTGGAAACGCATATACGGAAGAACTGTATTTGCTAAATATCAATCACTTTCCAGCCTTTACTGTGAAGATACTAACCGCATAGCTCTTAATAGCAGAAACGCTTAATAGACGACGGCTGCCCAATAATGACGGAAACTCTCAATGCACGACGGCTGCCCAATGAATGACAGATCTGACGCATTTACTCTTCCAGAATGAAATATCTATGCCTTATTTTTGTAGTGAACACTGACTATAACTTGTTCATCTTGCAGTTCCAGTGTCACCGACAAGGAAGGACTTGGTTTTCCTCGTGGATTCATCACAATATTTGACTCGGGATGACCACAGACGAATGAAGAGCTACATTCAAGGTTTTCTACAGGCTGCAGATCTGGACTACGGCAGTGTTAGAGTTGGCGTCATCACCTATGGTGCACGACCGCAAATCTTGTTTGGGCTTGACGAACATACCACAAAGCAGGAGGTGATGAATGCCATTGAACGCTTAACTTATAATCCAGGAAAATCCAATCTGGGAGGGGCTCTGAGAACAACTTGGCGGAGCGTGTTTACGGAAAGGAAAGGCGATCGTCCTCATGTTCAGAATGCAGCTGTCCTGATTTATGCAGGCCTATCCAATGTCGGTGAAAAGTGGGTTACGCAAGCAACGCGAGCTATTCGACGAGCGGGTATCACAGTCTATGGGGTAGGTGTGGGCCTCAAGGACACACGAGAGTTGGACAGAGTTGTCAGCAAGCCTCTTTCTGATCATCGTATTGTGACTCGGGATTTTGAGACACTCCATGACACGAGAGATCAACTCATAGAAGCAGTTCTTGGAGGTGAGTGATTCCCGTGTATCTCTTATCCAAAAGTAGGTGTTATGACGATGTGTCTCTAGTCCGCTGTGTACTTTATGTATACACGGACTAAGTGGGAGTTTTTGGTAAAACCGAAGAGCACCGGGAAAACCACAGGCCTTGATTTATCAAAGCACTGTAAATTTTCAGTCGAAGCATTACTGTTTCTTCGTTCATGCTACCGGCTCGTAAAAATCCTCCATAACATTCCAGCTTGAGTTGTGTAAGGAGTATCAAACCTGAATTAGTCGCTGTGTGCGGTAATGCTCAAAAAGGAAACTTCATGGGTGTGAAGTTCAAACTTCAATAATTTTCCAGCTCCTACACAGCCAAATTGTCACATATTGGTACCGTGTGGTAACTGGATGGTAACCGCAAGAAAGGGCCTGGAACGGTACACATCAGTACAGTACCAGGCAGTACTGACCAGTATGCATACAGTACCACTCAGTAACTGGTCAGTACTGATTGGATACTGTGCAGTACCTCACGGAACAGGACTGAACAGTACTGCATGGTAACTGAACAGTAACCAACCTGTTACTGTGCAGTTCTGCTAAGTTACATCTTGGAACCAGGCTAACTGACATGTACTGCTCAGTTCAGTTCTGACGTGTGATTATCACATAGGAACTGTTCAGTTACATCTCAGTACCTACATGTATGGTGGACCTTTCCATGCAATACCGTTCAGTAGTGTACATCTCAGTACATGTCTGTGAAAAATTGACGGTGTATACCATGTGATTCTTCTGCAGTATATATAACAAGCGCTCAATTTGTTGGGATTAACTGTAGTTTAAATAATTTTTCTGTTGAAATTGTCATTATTTCACATATATCGATTCTTTGTATATCTGTAGGACTTGGGCCAATGCCAAGTTTCCGGATACCAGAGACAGTGACACAAATAGTAGAGACTGTTCGATACTCGGCGACTTATACACGTAGAGGAGAAACTGAAATAACAGGAGAGACTGCGGCACCCAAAAGAGAACCCTTGAGACCTGGAGAAACAGTGATACCTGAAAGAAAAACCGTGAGACCAGGAGAGACAGTGACAGCGGAACAAGAAACCATGAGACCAGGAGAGACAGTGACACCTGAACAAGAAACCCTGAGACCAGGAGAGACATTGACACCGGAACGAGTAACCGTGAGACCGCGAGATAAAATGACACCAGGAACTGTGAGACCAGGAGAGACGGCAACACTTGGACGAGGAACTGTGAGACCAGGAGAGACTGTAACACGCGAACTAGAGACGGGGAGACCAGGTCAGACTGTGACTCTCTCGCGAGAGACAAAGATACCAGGAAAGACTGTGTCACCCATACTGGAAACTGAGAGGCCAGGTGAGACTGTGCCACCTACTGTAGAGACGAAGACACCAGGAGAGACTGTGCCACCCACACTGGTAACCGGGAGACCTGGAGAGACTGAGACATTCGAACAAAAGACAGAGAGACCAGGAAAGACTGTGACATCTGACCAATATACTGTGACAAGTACTAAAGAACGATTCGCGCCAACAGATGAAGGTAAGATTCCAATTATCTGTATTAGAAGTGGAACACAAGGTAAATCAATCTCCAAAATGTGGTTTTCAGGACATTCGCAGAACAACTCTTTAATTCAAAATAGTATTCGTTAATGCTTCGAGATAAGAGGCAACCAAAATAATATGGTTAGATCGCCCAATATAAAATGACGTTATCATCTATAGGTTGGTGGGAAAAGTATGCCTTATATCACTTAAAACTGCACAGCCAGAAGAAAAGATGATAACTATCATCCCGAAAAGGTGTGAGTAAGAGCCATCACCCTTTTTTATGATCACCTTTAAAAATGATGGCCATCATCTCGGAAGAATGATGAGCAATGATTGTAAATTTAGATCATCACCTTTTAATGGTGATGTGCAACATCATCACCCTTAAAAGGTGATGGCTCTAACTTATCAAATTAAGGTGATGACCAGGTCTGATCACCATTAAAGGGTGATGGACCATCACCTTTGTTCTGGCTGTGTGGATTACACTTTCGACTGCAGATGCCCCACATATAATCAGGTCTCCTCGTGATCGACTGGTCAAGTAATTAACTTTATTTAAACTTGTAAGCATATTTATATTGAAATTTCGACAGATTTACATGGGGAGCATATTTCAGTTATTTAGTTTGAGGAATCTACTTGTCAGAAATGGTATAAAATCGGTCCTCAATTTTCTCCTCGTTATGCTTTGTTCATTTTCCATGTTAAGAATTATGCAATGTTTTCCAAATAAAAATTCGAATAAAAGTTGTGAATGTAAAACAAAATGTACATAAGTAGGACTAAAGAAGTATGCCTCATTTTTTCTTAATTAGACCTCCGTTTCAAGGTGCTTTTGCATGAAGTTGAAGGGTTGCATTCGAATTATTTTGAATCTTTGAACTTTGAGCTGGCATTAAATCATTTCCAGGACGAAATGAAGAGAGGAGGGCCCGTGTTTTGGTTTGAAAAAATATATTGTAAGACGATAAAAATGTAACTATGTTCAAATAAAGTTTAGGAGAACTTAAAGAGATATTGGCGATGAATTTTTTGTGTGCAAACCGCGTCATTTAAAGTCAAATATTTGTCATTATTCTTATTTCCTGAATGAAGATCTTATTTCCTGAATGACGAAATTATTCCCTGAATGAAGAGATGATATATTTAATGTCAGAAGCCATAGATCATTCCTCAGCTCGACTGCATACACGGGATATCTTTCATGGGATGTTTCTTTGTTGAAAGTTCTCAATAATATCTATGTAAAATTTGGCAACACAATATACATGTATCAACAGCATACAGGTATTCCTATGGGTACTAATTGTGCACCCATTTTGGCTGACCTATATAAGCCCAATATAAATGACACAGTGAAGGATATATATCTACCTATATTCGATTTGAAGGAAACTACAGATAGCCGCAATGGTACATCATATTTAAACCTATATTTCTTTAAACACGAACATCACGATTTCTTGCCGACATCATTGAAAACTGTTGACCGCTTCTCTCTTTCAGGAAACTAGCTTATTTAAACTACTGATCGCTTCTCTCTCGCAGAAAACTAGCTTGTTTTCATGTGTACTACGATTTGTTTTTGAATTTGATGCTAATGCTGTTTTTGAATTATGTCTTTGGATTATGAACGTGGAAATTCTTTAATGGATGACGGCTGAACAATGAAAGACGGACTAGACGCTTGTCTTTTATTTCGGAAATCGCTATATAGCTGCACTATTGCTAAAAGCTGAACGCGACGTTAAATTTTAATTCACTCTTTCTCACGTTACAAAAATATATCATTCATTCTGTTGAGTTTATTTAGTCCAATTTAATTGAGCAAAACCTGATATCCTGGTATCCAGAATCTCAGCGCCTAGGATCTTGGACCCATAACAACTAATATGTTTCTAAACTGGACAACAGTTGTTAACAACGATTCATTCGAATCGAGTAACTGGGAATAATTTAAGAACTAACTTAATTGCTCATGATTTTTTTTGCCATAGATTCTGGAGAGGTGTCATCTGAGTTACACACAACCGAAACATTCAGTCGACTTCCTGAGCTCGAAACTTCGAAACCCAGGACAGTCCCTACAAGAAAACCAACTCTGTCAAGTAGACCACTTACACCACGACTTGAGGTCACCACGACCGTGTCAACACCTGAAGATAAACCACTTACACAGCAACCTGAGATCACTACGTCACCACCTGAAGTTGATACGCTTGTGCGAACCACGGCCACTCTTGGACCAGATGCCCTGGCGACGGGCAAAGCGACTACCGAGCTTCCGGTTACGGATGAATCTGGGAAGATTTCTACCAAAATTCCTGTTGAAAGTGTGACGCTGGAAGTGGAAGAGTTCAAACCTGGTATGAGATGATCCCTTATAGAAAAGCTATGATTGGCTGTATTTTCTTTCGATTTCTCCAATGGCCAATTAAAATTCTATATTTATTTTTGAATCTTTAAACTGACCAATCGATTGCATTAGCA
This sequence comes from Hanleya hanleyi, assembly GCA_036873755.1. NCBI lineage: Eukaryota > Metazoa > Mollusca > Polyplacophora > Lepidopleurida > Hanleyidae > Hanleya > Hanleya hanleyi. Next base: position 2,324 of record JAVTVY010057295.1, on the reverse strand, counting down.
GTGGGAGATATCCCGTGATGCACCGTTGTTTCTATATCCCATGATGCACCGTTGTTTCCAGGAATGTCCATCTATTAATTTTTTCTTTATCAGATATCAGTTCTGAAAGATTATTTAGTTGTAGGTTGTCTTCTGACAGTTGGGCCATTGTCACATGATTAGTTGTTTAGCATGACCAGCCTTCGTCTATATTTTGAGGACAAATAATTAGATGCGGGAGTTACATTTTTATGAGTAAAACTTACTCATTTCCTTCACATTCGTACGTAATTGGTTTTCAATTTAATAATTAATAATGAATAATTATAGCATCTATCATGTGTATTTGAAAAACCAAGGTCATGCCAAACAATCAATCAAGTGACAATGGCCTTGTGGTTCAAGATATTTTGGACATATCAATGCCAAGTTTCTAAAATATAGCGCTCTAGGACAAAATTTAAATCAGCAGAGAAACAATAAACCTTAAATAAACAAAGATGAAGCGAATGGAACAGGTGACATGCCAGTAGTATTGTTACCAATTTTAATTTTAATAATACACACCATACTCCGTGGATGTGACAAAAATCATTGGGCAAATACTCTATATTTTCAGTTTCGCTCTTGAGTGCCCGCAGGGATATAGTGCTGATGCTGGACTCGTCATCAAGCGTTTCTGCTAAAGATTTCAAGCTGATTCAGGAGTTTGTCAAAAACTTCTTGAGGTCAGCGAACATTGATGGAGGCAATGTCCGTGTCGGATTACTGACTTATAGTACCTCGGCAACCATTCCGTTCCAACTCAGCAGGTATATGACGAAATCCGATTTACTTAGAGCCATTGGCAATGTACAGTACACGCCCGGGAGATCTAACCTAGCTGCAGGGCTACGTCTGATACGAAGGGATATGTTCAAGCGGTCACAAGGAGATCGTCGTGATGTGGCAGACGTTGTCATCCTGTTTAGTGGTGGACAGTCCGACATGAATGCACGATGGGTTCAGCCAGCCAGCAGAGCAGCCCGTAGACAGGGAATCAGCATCTATGGTGTGAACATCGGTCTCACAGACAATACTGAACTAAACGAGATCGTAAGCAAGCCGTCCAATACTTACAAATTTACTGTCGGCACAGCAGGGGACCTTTCAACTATTCGAGATGACTTGGAAGCTAGTGTCTTTGGAGGTAGGATACGGGAGAGAATGCTTCACACTCGCATGCTATACGAATTGTTCTTTTATAGTTGTTAAACAGTGCATATTTCTCATCTTCCAAATAAGTAATCGAAGACCCCATGTGGAGCAGTATTCTTAACAAACCGCAATATATTTGATATATTTTGCACTAAACATGACAATATTCTATTTTTATTATCCTAGTTTGTACTATTTTTGTCTTCTATCAACCTCTCCCATCCCTCCGCACTTGCTTCGTTTTAGAAACCTTAACTACTATAGTCGAAGTAACGACGCCTGCAGCGGTCAAAGTTCAAACAACACAACCAGTATCACCAACAACAACAACCTCTGAGCCGCGAGTTGAGACAACTAAGAAAATTATCACTTTGGAACCCGTGGAAGAAACGTTGATTCAAACGACGAAGGAAAAAGAAACGGCACGACCTATACCGACAGAGATGACAACTACAGGTCCTTCTGTAGTTACAACTGAATCTGCTATAGTGACAGAAGGTAAGAGAATATAGCATGAGTAACATAAGAAGTGGGAACATAAACCATCAGTAGTATAGAAAGGGGAAATTCCCAATGAGTGTGTATATAGAATGTCAAACGTGTGTTTACAACTTCCCGGAAATAATATGGCAGTCTTGTGTCACGGCAATCTTAATGGTATATATTTCAGAATCATCTGGCGAATTCCCTACTGAAGAATTCACCCAGACACCAGAACGACCTGCGACCGAAAGACCAGTCCCAGGCAGAACACCCGCAACTCCAAGGCCAGAGCCAAGAAGAACGATCAAACCAGTAACTAAGAGACCTGAACCCGGGAGAACATCTGAGCCAGTATCTGAGAGACCCGAGCCGGAGAGAACCCCTGAAGCAGCAACGGTGAGGCCTGAACCAGAAAGAACGACTGAACCAGTAACGGAGAGACCAGCACCCGGAAGAACGACTAAACCAGCAACGGAGAGGCCTGAACCGTGGAGAACGACTAAACCAGCAACGGAGAGGCCTAAACCGTGGAGAACACCGGAACCAGTTACGAAAATACCAGAACCAGGAAGAACGATTAAACCAGTAACTGAGAGACCAAAACCAAGAAGAACGACTAAACCAGTAACTGAGATACCAGAGCCAGTGAGAACGCCGGAACCAGT
>JAVTVY010057294.1:0-29000 GCA_036873755.1 Hanleya hanleyi | reverse complement strand
CCGTGTGGTCATATCATCCATGTTGCCACATGAACAGGTGCAATATAAGCGTACCTGAGATACAACACATATCACGGATCGTTAGATTCTTGGTATGTGCTTTAGAATAGGCTTACCAGAAGACTATTCTGTGAAGTCATATGACGCAGTCAGTATGTCGGCACCTCTTCCCACTTCCCTTATATGTGTTGTAATTCCTAAGCCCGCAAAACAACACGTGCTCACGGAGTTGAGCAGGGAAGACGTTATGCTTGCCCCGAGGAACAACAACAACCCCGAGTCACTTATTTTTTCCTACCCTCTGTGCCTTCGTGAGGAGTTTGTGTGTGTACAGTATTGAAGTTGATGGTATAAGGTACGTTTTAAATATCTATTTCTGTCGAATTACATGAAATGGAATGTTGTTGTTGCTCGCGCGCTATAGCTCGGTTTTTGAGACCCAATGGCGTGAGCATCCCCTGGTCACGCCAACAAGGGCTACGGTACGGCATGTATTTTGAAAACCCTCAACGCCCCCTCAACGTTATATACAATACCAATATAAAATTCTTAGTATTTTTCTTCTCTGGAGTGGGAATTTTCATCCGATGAGTTATAATCTCGAAGAAGAATCATCGTCGTGAGATAATTGTTGTATATGATTCAAAGAAGGACAACGTGTATAAGTTATGAATCAATAGCTAAAAGTCACAGGGAGACAGAAGCACATTCTAACAAAAATTAACTGAATCCAGTGATGCGAATGAACCTCTTGAGATCTGATTAACAGAGTTACGAATAAACTGAACTGGAATCTTACGTACATCATCAATTTACTTTGACGGCAGAACAGTGAAAGATTGTGGAGTCACGAGTGATATAAAAGACATCACCTGTGTAGTGGACTGCACAGGTACGGTAGTCCACCCACTGCATGGGGAAGGGGTAATCTCTGCATAAACACATATCAAACTTTTCAAATTTCTTATTCATATCTTTTTGAGTTCCAACGAATGAAACTGTGTACCTGGGTTTGAGGTTGGAAAATGTTGAGATAGAGACAATCCTCGTCCATGGTGAGAGGTTGAGGTAGATTCCTGGGTTGTGGACAACAAGCGCCATAGTCCAGTGCATCTTTTACTCCTGCCCAGTATTTTGGCGATGAAGGAGGCTGGAAGCGATACTCTCCTACAATCAAGATGAAAAAAGAACAGCTTAGAGGTGAACGTTTTCTGTTGCAGATTGTATTACGACTTGCCATACTTGACCAAAATCCAGGTTATCTAATCGGGTTCCATGAAATCGATTTAGTTCTGTAGGAAATCATTTTGGTAGTATATTTGCTTCCAACCGTGTTTTACTACGTATTAGGGATATCACGCATGGGATCTTTCTTTCTTTCTTCTAATTAATGACATCTCTGTTAAAGTTGGCGTCATTATATTCCAACAGAATATATATGTTGCAGTGGGTACAAAACGTGCATCTCGTTTGGCAGGCCGATCATAGATGTATTGCAGAGAGATCATTTCACACCACATACCCTCTCATCCACCATATAGACGACCTTCTTGTTCTAGACAATCCCTACAGCTGAGACCGTGAAGAATATATATTCTCTGGAGTTGAAAGACACTTGTAGAAGAGAAAAATAGAGAAAGAGTAAATACTGTCCGATTAAACTTCCAGAAAGGTCGAGGAAGTATTGCTTTCTCTTTGCATTCATCTGACACCATTGCTAGAAGTCAACCGCGGAAATATGCTCCCCAGTCACTCCAACGTTAATTGACCCATGCATATCATGACATGTCAGGACAAGTCGGAGCTTGTTTTGGAACATCAAAGAGTGTGTACGGCAGTGAATGCATTGAGAGTTATACGGTATGCATACCCCCTTTTAGTATTACATGGCTATTACATGGTGGTTTGTGTCCTATGCAACGAGAGAGGGAAATTCTCATGACACTTTTAGGATTCGATGCTGCAGTGCCAGTAGTATAGTCACGGTATATAGATTCTGTTTGACCTGGCGTCCGTAGTTGAAGGTGGTCGGGGGTGGCTTGCTTCAGGTCGAAGAGCATATACCCGTGCTGAGGGGTTGTCGCATCTTTAAAGGCTTCCAACGCAAACGGTGTGCGGCCGAGGTACATCTGTCTTGCCAGGTGCAGCAGTTGAGTGATATCTCTCGGGTTTTTTGAAGACCACCAGGTAGTGGGCATTTAAGCTGATGTTCCGATGTTTTTTGTTTTTACTAAACAGATCCTGCACAATGTAGATGATGCTGAGACGTCGATGATGGCTGCCTTTGGTAAAGAGTTGGGTGATCCGCGCATCCGTCTCCGCCATAAGATCATCCAGAACCACCAAGGTGTCCGGATCCAAATCGACCAGGTTGGGTAGCCCTTCCTCGAACGTGATGTGGGGCATTGCTGCTTACACCGCTTGCCATTCTCCGTAACACCACACGACCTGGGCAATGGGTGGGGTAATCATGCTGTCGGCGTGTTGAAGGAGCTACCTGACGAAGTGCGTCTTGCCGGAGCCCGTCGGTCCTGCGATGACGCAAGTGAAGGGATGTTGCCACCGGGGGTCTCCACTGGTTGGAGGTGTATCCGCTGTCGTGGTAACCCGCTTTTGTAAATTTGGTACAAGTGAACTGGGGTCGTCGGTGCGTCGAACTTTGATTGACTGTATACTCGGTGTGGAGCTCGATGTGGCTTGGCTTGTGTTGTAATTTTTACCTGTATATGGCGAGATTCTGCTGGTGGACGTTTCGTCCCCGAGGCCCGCCCCCTGTACAGACCTTTTGGTCTTTGATATATGTTGGCATTTGTGGGAAGTTGATGCCGGGTCGACATCGGGCCTTACAGACTAGTCTTTTGTGTTAATTGCCGTCATTTACATCTGACGACGATACAGCTCACCAATCGCCAATGTACGAGTTGTCACAGCGAAACAGCTCACCAATTACCAGTATACGAGTTGTCAGAGCATTTCCATCATAGCTCTCTAGATTTGTATCTAATACCGCTTATGCCGGTGCTAGGGGCCGTGTGGTCATATCATCCAAGTTGCCACATGAACAGGTACAATAAAAGTGTACCTGAGATACAACACATATCACGAATCGTTAGATTCTTGGTATGTGCTTTAGAATAGGTTTACCAGAAGACTATTCTGTGAAGTCATATGACGCAGTCAGTATGTCGGCACCTCTTCCCACTTCCCTTATATGTGTTGTAGTTGTACACGTGGTGTGGTGGTGATGACTGTACTCGTTTCGAGTATGGGGTTAACTGGGGTAGAGAAGGTCTGTACATTCGTCTGACCTGCACTCACGGCTGGTGTCTTTGGTGGGGTGAGTAGAGTGCTGAGATAGGCTACGTCGTAAACACACCTCCGTACAACACATCCAGCAGGGTTAGCAATGTCACCACAAAGCCCACTTGCGCTTTGCGCGTTTTGGGAGACGCTGTGTTCAGAAGCAGCTGCTGCTTGTCCATAGCACCGTGTTCATGGTCGAACGTGGAATGAAGGATGACGATAGTGGTGTCTGATTTTATAGTCGTTTCACCTGGTTGATTTAAACAGTATATTTATTTCGCCTGGTTGGCCGCGACCCAGGAATTGAAGGAACTGGGCCAAACAGTTTGCCACGTCGACGTTCCGTTTTCAAAATCTGCTCCACCGTGTAGTAGTCTTGCTGTGTTTTTACGACAGGCTGTAATTCCGTCTCGTAAAACGTCCCTAGCAACGGTTCCCCTTGAAGATCTTCCAGTTCATAGATTCGCTGCTGTCGGGGTAGGCGCCGTTTAATCAGGAAGTGCTCATCACTCCAGTTGGGTAAGTAACTTTTCTCGAACTTGCCCTTGACTTTACTGATCAGTACAGGGCCGATGGCGACGGACAGATCGATGTAAGGTATAGATGTCTTGTTTTTTTAACCAATCTCGGACTTGGGCACATTGTATCCCCTGGGGTTTGGCCGCTCGATAGAGAGCCGACAATGCACTATACGCAGCCAGACTGTCGGGACTGTAGTATAAGTTATCCAACAACTTCTCCCAGCTCTTCATGGTGATAAATGATGATGAACCCGGATAGTATCGCTTATTTATAACGAGGTCTGATGTTCGGGTTCTACCACCGTTGTATATATCCTAGGTTGACTGAGTCTAGCCGGATAGTCTATAGCCTGGTCGTCTGGCTCCGCTTGATTGCTAGGTTTGATAATTTGTTCATTGGGTTCTGCCAGCACATTGTCCATGGTAAATGATCAGTCCAACTCGTCTGATGACCGCTCTTCCTCGGTAAGCACTTGATCCACATCTGCCACGGCATCTTCCAATGCAGACCATAGAACAGGGTCTAGGGTAAAATGCACTGTACCTCCATCTAGCCGAGCCAATTAAGCAAAGAAGGGACCGCGTCGGACGTACACATCGTGACACAAGTGGATGAGGTTTCCATCTAGTACACCAGACAACACCCGTTTGAATTTGGTCCAGCCCTCTCGCGACAGACGAATGTGAACCGGGCACGGTTGTGTAGGGTCCGCATCACAGATGTCTCCCACCTCCTCCATGATATCAACCTTATCCGCATAGACGTGCAGAAAGACCTCGAAGGTCAAGCTGAGAAATGCCCGTATTATATGCTCCGTCATGGTCAGTGCGTGAATGACACACTGACTGTCTCTCGTATTTATGGTCAGGTCCCCTCGGTGACCTGGTTGACCCAATGACGAACGGTGAATGACGCACACTGTGACTGACCCTCGTATATATCGGTTGCACATAAGCGCATCTGTGGAGGCTCTGAAGAGCCGTTCATTTTCTGTCGCTATCATTGCCACAGCGTGAGGATCAATAGGGCAAAGACTATTGTGAGGCCAACGAGCCGTCGCTGGTTCCGGCGTGAGCGCTAGTGGTCCATAGCGCGGGCATCAAGGATGGCTGTCATAATCCAGTAGTGATGGGTGATAACACAGCTCTCCGTCGAGTCCACTCTGTCGAGGACCGCTTCTGTGAACTCTTTCAGGATGTGGCGTCGCTCCTCGTTGTCGTCGCCATCTGCAAACATGGATCGAACCACTGCTCGGTAACCCGTGAGTGAATTAACCACGGTGGCATGCTGTAAAATGCGAGCAGCATAGGGATGGGTCTCCGACATGGCTCTGCAACCGTAGGAATGGGATGTGGGATCCAGAGGGACGTGTTTTATAGACCATGTCACACATGCGCGCCTATACGTAGCTCTACGGGGTGTAGTCCGTGATAAGTACTATTCTGATTGGTTAGTCCAAAAAGAGAGCAACAACAACAACAACAAAGATTACAGGTCAATCCTTTTATTATCCCGTGACCTGCGCACTTCCGGTTTCCGCGCGCTGGGTGCGGCCGGATCACCTGCGCCGGTGTGCGGCTGGATAACCCGCGCAGGCGTACGGGCGGGCGGGACGGGGAATCCTGGATGCTGAAAAGGTCCCCGCTCCAAGGTCACGCCCGATGGAGTTACACCGGAAGTGACGTCACACATGACGTCATCCGGATGTTGAAAAGGTCCCGGATGTTGAAGGTCAGTACATGTAAGTACATGTACATTCCAGGGTCCATACATGCATTCCATGCATTTTCCCGTGGGACTTCTTTCCGTCCGCGGAGACTTTTTTGTCCGCATCACCGCCAGACCGCATCACCGCGGAGGAATACATGTCCAGGGGTCACTTTGCCGGAACTATAGTGCAGTTGACCTCCACGTGACCTCCACATGGCCTGCCCAATATGCAAATTATTGAGACGGCGTTACAGAAGCACATGCTCAAGTGCACTCATTGACCTTTGGTGTTGCATCATTGGATAGAGTGCACCCAGAGACGCCAGGTCAAACTATAGTCTATATACCGTGACTATACTACTAGTGCCGGTATGAAAGCTTAGAATGTCCGGTCGCTTAGAGTGTCCAGCTCCTAACTTCTAACCCAGCATTTTCTCCAAGTTAAAGATTCGTGTCCGTTCTTAGTTCCAACAGAAAATAGACACTTAAAGCCAGGACATTCTCAGCCTTATGAACCCATGTACTTGAAGATCCTCATGATGCTCATATGAACAGTCACAATCAAAGCGTGACTGAGATTACAAGCGTCTAGTCCGTCATTCATAATCCAGCCGTCGTCCATTAGAGAATATCCGCGTCCATAATCCAAAGACCTATTCCACACCATTCTCTAGATAACGACTTTAGAACGATTATTACGGATTAAGAATACTGATCAGCGATACGGATTTTATACCTTTGGAACATCATGATGTCTTGTCGGCATCATTGAAAACTGTTGACCGCTTCTCTCTTGCAGGAAACTAGCCTATGTTTATGTATACTATGATTGTCTTTTTTGAATTTGGTGCTAATACTGTTATATGGATATGGAATAGGTCTTTGGATTATGGACGCGGTTATTCTCTAATGGACGACGGCTGAATTATGAATGACGGACTAGACGCTTGGATTTTCACTCCTGCACAAGAGGCTGGCACTTTCATCATCTAGGCCACGCCACGCAGATAATATTAGAGCATGGATATACCCTTAGATACTACATGTCTGGTCCCCGACACTATATGCAGCGCTATGCCCAGTACTGGCAAATGGAAAACCAGCCCAGTAAAAAAATTCTCGTGGAGTAGATTATATAATGGGATTCCCACCTCTCATCATGCTTTTTAAGTTACCCGTAAGGTATGGGCCACCGAATGGTATGGGTCATTCAAACATGACAGTTTCCCCGGTTATAGAGATAGGACGATGCAAACTTTTTTTCTGGTGAGTTTTTTCACCCGCATTTTATGCCATTACCACACGATGATTCTTTGTACACCACTCGTCATTTCTGCATAACGCGAAGCATTTGCCGGCTAATGCTGTACTTTCTCACTGTCGCTTAAATCCCGCCGCTTTTAAATGTGATTAATGTCCCCATCGAGCGTCTTCAACGTCTCCACTGTATGTGGGATCGTATACGGCGATTTCAGGGTTTAAAGCAGGCGCGGGTCGACGAGGGACATATGTTTCGTATACGCCATCATCGACCGAAGAGTCCACCGAGTAGGGTCTTAGCAGTCAAAGGCACCGCGAGTCCACCCAGTAGGGTCCTGGCAGTCAAAGTCCGCTTTTCTGTAAGAACTTTTCTTCGTGACTTAGGAAAGTCGATTTTGTATCAGCGATCGGAGACTTGTCTTATGCTTAACCATCGCCACCTTCTGACCTGGAGTCAAAGGAACATTGCCTTTTACGATGTTGAGGCAATTGTCACACAGAGAGTTCACGAAGACGAAGTCGATCCCACGTCCGAACCAAGTCGAGCATGGTTGTCTTCAGCAACTGGGGTTTTCAAGCATCGTTAGATTCTTGGTATGTGCTTTGGAATAGGTTAACCAGAAGACTATTCTGTGAAGTCATGTGGCTCCGTCAGTATGTCGGTACCTCTTCCCACTTCCCTTATATGTGTTGTAATTTGGTGCGTGCTTTCGTGCTCAAGCAGACATCATGCACAAATAAAGCTGAAGCACATGACCTTTTTATCCTTTGCGGTTTCGCACTGAACACCCTGTTATGACTACAGTGGTGTGTAAGGTGTGTTCTATATAATGGGTATTATCCTCTTTCATTACATTACACTCCCTAGCTGGGAGAGAGACTGTGGGTGTACTTACATAATAAGCGGCTGGTGGTTTCCCGAGGAAAGATATGGACCTGGAGTTGGAGGTGATCGGGAGTAGTTTGCATCAGGTCAAAGAGCATATACCCGTACCGGGGGCTTGTCGGATCTTCAGTGGCTTCCAACAAAAACTGGGTGCGGCCGGGGTACATTATACTCGCTAGATGCAGCAGTTGAGTGGTGTCTTTCGAACTTTAAATCACCCCCAGGTAGTGGGCATATAAGCTGATGTTGTGATCTTTTTTGTTCTACTGAATACATTCTGTGCAATTCAGATAATGCTGAGCCGCCGATGATGACTGCATTTGGTAAAGAGCTAGATCGCCTGATCCTCGCTTTACTCCATAAGATCGATGATAACCAAGGTGTCTGATTCCAAGTCGGTCAGGGTGGGTAGTCCTACCATGAACGTGATGTTGGGCATCGCTGAATATGCCTCCTGCCATTCCCGCAACTTCACACAACCCGGGCGACAGGTGGGGAAATCATGCAGTCGGCATACTGAACGATCTTCTGGGCAAAGTGCCAATTGCCTGAGCCCGTCGTCTCCGAGATGAGGCATACGAAGAGACCATTTCACCGGGCGTTCATATAGTTGGAGGAGTACGCGCGAACGTGCTAGCTGACTATGGCGTATGTGGTACGAATGAACCGGAGTTGGTGTCGTTGAAGCACTGTTGTGTGCAGCGAGCCTTGGTACCGTTGTCGGGAAGGGGAGGGTTAGTGTGTTCAGCCGGAGGTGGTGACGTCAGGACATTGGTGGGTGCATTGAGCCATGGTGCTATTTTTGGTAGAGGTGGTGACGTCAGAACATTGATGCATGGATTCCATTGTCGAAAGGTTCAATCGGGCATTCGAATGACTCGTCCACGAATATTTCATCTATTATACAAGGTGGTACATCGACGTCCTACCCCAGCTGGTCGAATGTTTCCCTGGGCATATCACCGAAGTATTCAGAGAGTTCTTTATTCATTCAGCGTGGGACACAGAAACCAGCCGTGAGTGCAAGTCAAACGAGTCTAGAAACCCCCACCCCGTGAGCAATGGTCAAACCTCTACCGCCTCCATTGATCACTACGTCACCAAGGACAATTAAGGGTACAAACAGTGCATTGACCACTACGCCTGAACACCTTCCGTATACGACCACACATAGTGAATGTACTGACATACCGACAATGGCACCAAGGCTCAACGCACCATCTCGTTGTACATGTAAAAGAACACATGAGCTTTCAGAAAGTATTAGAGGGGATTTTGTGGGATTCTGTGCTTTCGTCGGGTTGCAAACAAAACAGTTTGCAGTCCCTCTTCAAGATGCACTTCAACGCAGCTACGAGATTCTTCCCCATGTTCATCCAGATGGGTGCAACCCACACATACATCGACAGAATATCGATTCAGGTTAAGAGATACCATCGTTGTGTTGGCCGAGAGCACTCATATCGACCAAACCCGCTTGCCACTGTACATTCAACGAAGATTGATTCCATGAAAAATGGTGGCAGGCAGCTTAATGTCTCGGGGTTTTTTAACCGATCCCAGACATGAGTACATCGCATTCCCTGGGGCTGGCAGCTCGATAGAGGGTCATCAATGCACTGGACTTCCGAGACTGTGATATGTGTCCAACACCTCCCAGCTCTTCATGGTGAATAACGCATGGGGTCGTCGTTCTCCGTTCTATTGGTTTGCTTGAGGATTTGTTTCATTTGGCTCAGCCAGCGCATCATCCATAGCATGAAACGAGGCCAACTCGATGCCTGACCACTCTTCCTCTGTAAACAGCTGGTCCACAATATGCACCACCTTTTCGAAGGGCGTTCATAGATCGCGGTTTAGGGTGAAGCAGATGGTCGGTTCTTGTGGTGATTCGAGCGTGCGAAGAACACATCACGGTGCACGTAAGTGGCATACGTCATGTGGATCATGTTAACATCGAGCTCATCATCCAACACCTCTTTCAATTTGGCTCACCCGTCAGAAATGTCTTTCCTCATGCCTATTTGATTTCAGAGCATTGGTGAAAGTTTTCGTCAAAATATAGGAAATATAGGAGGTGTTGAGTAAAATATAGGAAAATGTAGGAAAGACTAAAAAATATAGGAAAATATAGGAAATATAGGAGGCACTTGAAGGCCTGTATAGTGTTGGTGGCCGAATCAGAGATCGCCCGGTCTTCCACGATGGTGACCTTATCCCCATACATCTGTAACCACCACCTCAGGTGTAAGGGTCAGGATGAGTTGTAGGACTCGCAACATGGTTGAGCGATGATAATGGCCTGGCTTCCTGGGATACTTGGCAAAAGTGACTACCGACCTCGAAAATCGGACCTTATTAGGAGCTCAGCCTCTGGATTTTGGCTCTGACCATCTGAATATGATTGGTTCAATTTTCAGTCGTTCATCTATACCCCAAAACAACCACCTCAAATGCCATTTCTTAACTTATCTCAAGTGCGCATGCGCACTCATGACATCACTACCGATTGAAAAACCTCGTAGTCTACACCACGCCAGTTTCAATACGACAAACTGCATGGCCCATTTGTAGTCAGGATGGCCCATCTCCCACCCGCACTCCCACGCGCACCTCCGATACATCCCGCCTGTGCATGTGCACAATAACGTCACTGTTCAACGTCACCACTTCAGTCTGGCTATCCAACCCGCGCTTCAACAGAATACAAAGAACGACACATTTGGGTCAAGTATGGGTTCACTTTACCCCCAAACTACCACCTCAGCTGTCCTTCCTCTACTGCACTCCGAATGAGCATGCGCAAAATGACTTCACCAGTTAATATGTCCACGGCAGTTTGACTACCCCACGAGCACTTCAACCATGTATGGTCCACCTGTACCCCTGCATATGCACAGTCCACAGACCGCGGACTCACCGACAGTGCATCGATCAGAACGTCCATTAGGACTTGCTGATGTGGACCGACTCTACACTGTTTACTGTTTTACCAAGGCAATACAGCACACACCATGTGTATGCACATCTCCGAACACAGACCCTACCTCTACTACTTCCCCAATGCGCATGCTAGTATCACCAAATCTGTACATAACGAGAGCTCATTCACCGCCACATGTGGGCTAGCATATCAGGGTATACTTTTCACCCGTCAGAGTGTATATTCAAGTGATTCTGCGGTTTCTCTACTACTGGTAATGTCAGTCTCGCTGTACTGGGGACTCCGTTGTATGGGATTGTATGCGAACTTCAAAGCATACTTCAAACGTCTATACTTGCTCAAACTACCCCTCCCTACACCTCCCACAAATGTATAAATCATTCAATGTAGTGTTCGAGTAGTTTCAAAGGTCGTTGAAACAATCCGCCATATTGACAGAGAAACAAGCACGGAGAACCTTGATTCACAAGAAGTTCTAGCAAATCTCCAGAGTAAATTCGTCATAGTCCCAGCAGACAAAGCTCCAAATAATATAATATTCATATGTAAATATTACTATTTCCCGGTGCTGGTTAAAGAATTGAGTGTAAACATATCATCATCAAATACGTCTACTTACTCCCAAACTGCATTGAAGATTTATTTAACAATCACAAAACGTTTCTCAGGGAAAGAGGTATTTGTCATAGCGACATCACAAAAGTATACTGAACTCACAAAATGCATAAATCACCATAAAAAGCTAGATTCATAGCTTGCTCTAGAAGCTGCACCACCAAGCTTCTTTCAACCCTGTTGACGAGGGCCTTTCACAAGGCAAATTGAAGCGACATACAAGAGATGGGAAAAATTAAACACGTCTGGCGACTAAAAAGCAACCATATGACTCTAAGCAAAGCATATTCGTCGACACCCAACATTCAGACCCGAGAATTCGGTGGTTTCACGGATGTAGCCTTAGTATCTCAGCCGCGCTTTTATTGCAGCTGTTCACGTAGAGAAAATGAAGTATCCACACGGCTCCTGGTCCGGCTTAAGCGGAATTAGATACGCTAGCTCGGGAGCTCAAACAACTCATCTGATGTTAATGGATGAGCATCGTGTACGATTCTGGGAAAGGTTTTGCACCACTATTTCTAAAAACTCAGGTGTTGAATGCATGTGGATATTGAAAAACTCAAAATGTCATATGAACCTGATGCTAAAGGTCACATACCATACATATGTATCCACATGAGATTTCTCGACTCTTTATACTACAATCCCTCATCAGGACCTTATTGCCCACCTAAGTTCATTAATAGTATCTGTTCACGAAAACTGATCGTAGATATATTAATGTCAGAAGCCATATAAAGCATTCTTTAGCTCTACTACACAAAAAGAGATATCATTTATGGGATGTTTCTTTGTTTAGAGTTGCTTGAATTTCTCACTGAAAATATCTATGTGAAATTTGGCAATACAATATATCAACATCATATAGGTATTCCAATGGGTACTAATCGGTACTAATATGGTTATAAGCTATATCGTTATATGAATGACGCAGTGAAGGACATATATCCACCTTCACTGGAAACTAGAGATAGCCCTACCAGCGCATCATATTTAGGACCTATATCTACCTAGTATAATCCATGGCATGTCCGACTCCTACTCCGCTTTACTCACTGCACAGCGGGTCGCATAGGTGTGGCGCGGGATAGGGTAGGGCGAGAGACCTGGGGTTTTCACTACCTGAGATTCCATGGGCCAGGCTTGCACCCTACAGTAGAATGGGTCGACTGCGCATGCGCGATGAGTAGTACGCGATGGGTAGTATAGAAAGGGCACGCGATCTCCCTAGTCTCTCTCGTCGACTTTATGACAAAAGAGATGATTACAATTTCGACGTCGTAAACTATCCCTTTCTGGACAGTAATTTCCAGTGGGACATGCATATGGCGTATACATATCTCGCCTAGTAGCATTTGCTAGATCCTGTGTTAAATGTGATGATTTTAATCAACATCACAAAACATTATTGTAGAAACTTATGAAACAGGGCTATACCACCAAGCGCCTCAACTCGAACTTTCTCAAATTTGGTGATACATTCCTACGAAGTAGGCTATAGATCGCAAATTGTCCGGTAATGAGTGAGTCAGTGAGGCAGTCAGTCAGTCAGTCCATCTGAATCCTTTCGTCGGCAAAATAAGGAGAACCGTTGACATTAGAACCTTGATTTTTGGCATGAACGTGCATTAGGGCATTGTTACCAGCAAGTTCTGAGCTGACCGAATTCTGATGAAAATTTGATTTATAGTTATTTTTTTATATTATTTATTGATGGCTCAGCGAGTGCACTGTCATGCCCATCGGGAAGCCTTGGCTGTATGTTTCACTGTATATATACTTTGAAAAACTTCTTCTCACAGAAGCGTCAGGGTATTTGTTGGCTTTCGGTGGTCGTTGTTGTTGTTCTAAAACGTCAGCTTCCAAAAAATATTTTAATTATATCTCTATTAAAAAGCACACATGCATGTGTGCGCTCGCTCGTACGTCGTAATCAGTCTATTAGACCTACATGTACTATGAGATATCTATAATATGGCTAGTTGAACAGTACACTTGAATCTAGTATTAAACTGGAGATTCATAAGTAATCTATTTTTAGCCTCACTGTAATGTTGACACACATTCCGATGGTATCCGTTTTCACTCATTTGCTGGTCTTGGAATTCCGTTGAAGGCATATTATACTGCACGTTTTATATATCCAGCCTATACAACATTGCATAATTTCTTCAGTTCAGTCATTAGTTAAAAAATGTTCTACCTCAAAAAGAAATAAAAAATTACTGGATTTTATGAGAGAAATTACTAAATTTAAACACAACAATGACCCTATTATCTGTTATTATTGAAGAGATCAATAATAAAATCATCGTTGTGTTTTAAATTCAGTAACCTATAACCAGTTGTTTATTTTTTTCGTGTGTGCTTTATTGTTCATTGATTATTATTATGTACTCTCTTCAGATGAGGTACCTTGAAGTTGAATGCCAAATAAATATATCTCCGATCTTGACCGTTCTCACTTCAAATTTGTGTTTCTTTTCCAGTTTCCGGTCTTATTTTGGGACTTGAAACATTTACTTCTCAACTGCTCTGACAGAGCACCATTCCCTACGCTAATTAAAAAAAAATCTCCTAATGCCGAGAAGAGGGGGGGGGGGTGGTGTGCCCCGCTCTCTCGGACTCTCCTCCCAATACCTCGTGCTGTACTGCTGGGCTGATCAGTGTCCAGGGTAATAGGAACTGAGGGTGATAATAGTTGCTATGCTAACGACTCACCAGCGATGACATCTGGAAAAGTTAATAGTTCCCACTGTCAATTTAGAGATGCTATATAAATTCTCTCATGGTAGCACACAGGGCCCCCAAGTCATCTCTCGAGTACACACTTAAATTATATCAAACCCTATTTCGTAGGTCCTGTGACGTTAGTCACACTGCCATGTGACATAGGAAATGCTAATTTTCCATCATTTGTTAGTGCATTTATCTACACTGCTATTACCAACTTACCAGCCTCAATACACACAATGTAAACTGTGGCCTTTAACGTGTATCCTATTTCACATCCAAACATTTCATCACAGGCCACATCAGGCTTCAAATTCAGGTCAAATTGCCCACTGGTGGTGAGATATCCTACATCAACCAATTAAGTCAGCCTGGTGCAATAACCCAGCAGAAGAAAGAAAGATGTGGTATCATCCTTCAGATTAGTCTGTGTGAGCAACAATGATAAAAGTTTACTGAGGGTGAAACAAAGCCATGACGGCATGTTTAAAGGGACTTAATTTATTTTCTTTGGGTAGAATTTAACTAGATAAAGTAACTTTGATCATGATGTGAAAATATGAGCACATACTTTGAGTTTCTTTTGTACCTCTTGAATGTTGACTATATATCACACTGGGATATAATTTAAACAAAAAATTACATGTGTAAACAAAATATGTCTAAATTTTTCTTTTCATTTCAAATCTTGATCCATTTTGATTCCTTGATTAGGAGATACAGAATCACTGCCACGGAGTGTGTTGGTGTGTCACAGCAATGCAATTCCGATTCACACAACGAAGCTGAGGTGGTTTAATGTTTATCAATGAAGAAAATCACCGATCAACTGTCATAGAATATAATGTGAAACAAGAAAACCGGGATAGTACATTCATCAGATTGCCGATACCCAAAATGTGTTGTCTCATATATCTAGATAACAACGTGATGTATAGACGCTATTTATTCGTCTTTGTACCGGTTATGCTCAGGAGAATGACATAGAATCATTATTATCTTGTGCAGAGAAGGTGTTGGTCTTGAGTTGAATTACCGTAAACTAGATAAATGCTACCTATCTACTATAGTACTATAGATAAAAATTTGTTGTATTGTTGGGAAAATAATGCGATTCAAAAAGTTGTTTTGATCCTGGACAAGGGCACTGAAAACCATTAAAGAGATGTAAATGTATTTTCACACGTAAAGCTTGAAATCTACTGAACTTTTTATTATTCAATCTGTTTCCTTTAGTTAAAAAATTGTAAAATTAAATCGGCGATCGTTATCTATTTTTGGAATGAAGGCGCATTAGGAGACTGTTACCAACAAGTTCTGAGCTGACCTACTTTTGATGAAAATTTCTGGTCATTTTTGATGAAAATCACTGGTGATTCTGACTTGGGCGGTGCCCATCTTAATATAGGCAGGATTTCAACTGAGGGTGGGGATTTCCAAGAGTTCAGTTCGCGTTCGAGTCCTAATGCCTACCACTTCGTAGGTCCTGTGACGTTAGTCACACTGCTCATGTATTGCATGCTGATAGCAAAATACGAGCGTAGCGTGCAAGGTTTATGGCGTTACATTTCGTAGCTTGTGTCTAATTCCGCTTATCCCAGGGCTAGGGGCTGTATGCACCTATGTACTTCAAGATCCTCATGGTGCTCATATGAACAGTCACAATCAAAGCGTGACTGACGTACATCATTCTCTAGATGACAACTTTACAACGAATATGTGGATTAAGAATACTGATCAGCGATACGGATTTATTATTTTTGGAACATCTTTTTGTCTTGCCGGCATCATTGAAAACTGTTGACCGCTCCTCTCTTCCGGGAAACTAGCCTATGTTTATGTATACTATGATTGTCTTTCTGAATTTAGTGCTAATGCTGTTATATGGAATAAGGAATGTCTTTGGATTATGGACGCGGATATTCTTTAATGGATGATGGCTGAATTATGAATGACGGACCAGACACTTGTAATTCACCTGTACCTTGTCAGTCATCTTCGTTGTGTACACAGTGTATAGATGGCAGCACTGTCGATGTCATTAGGGGATTTTCCTAGTTAGAGCCACCAATTTATTTGTTATAAAATGCGAATTGATACCGTCAGACGTCAAAAGCTCAATAATGGAATCACACTGATCATATACCCATAATAATAACACGTACACATACATAACATAGTTGTTATGTTTATTGCATATATCACCCACTTGTATGGGCATTTTGTACCCCAGAGCAGGGGGAACTTATCTCCCTCTGCTATCTTTAGTTTGCAATTTTGTTGGTTCGGTTTCCAAGATGGAGCTATTCTAGTGGCTCAAAATATGTAAATAAATTGTTTCCGGCTTGATGATTGGTCCATTTTCTCACACGGCCATTGGCCCATTATGCCGGTATGGCTCACCGTGTTTGTCAGAATCCCACCAAGCTGACCAGCCTTGTTACATCTTTATTGTGTCTTTGACACGAGACAAGGATTGTTTCAGTTTAATGTTGTACTGTTTGGTCTGATAAATGCACAGGCAACTTCTAAGAAATTCAGAGAACAGTCATGAGA
This sequence comes from Hanleya hanleyi, assembly GCA_036873755.1. Taxonomy (NCBI): domain Eukaryota; kingdom Metazoa; phylum Mollusca; class Polyplacophora; order Lepidopleurida; family Hanleyidae; genus Hanleya; species Hanleya hanleyi. Next base: position 12,468 of record JAVTVY010057294.1, on the reverse strand, counting down.
GAAATGCATAGACAGAAATACCTACAGTAGTCAGGCATTTTCAAGCAGTGGCACTGAAGTTTAATAGTGAGTAAATTTTAAATGTTATGACCTTGCAACATCCGAGTGAATCCATGGATCTGAAACCATGGACGACGATTGATCGAAATTATCCCCAAAAGTCAGGGGCATATAATCCAGTGAGCGGGAGATGACTTTTGGGGTTAATTTCGACCAATCATCGCTGATAATATTGTATAGCACGGTCCTTAAAATTCTGACGGAAGTGTTTATGACCAGAGAGCTGGCTAAAGTTTGAAAAGCTGTGTTTCGGCGCGAAGAATGAATTTCTCTCGTCAAAGGAAGGTTTAGATATTCAAAGCGTATATATTCCGAAGGTTGGTTTACTTGGGAAGTAATAAACGGATGGCATTTGGAAAGGTAGGTTTTCGGGGTTTTTTTTAGAATGTTCTGAAATGACCATCTTCAGCGGTTCTATTCCCAACTTCTCTTTTATTCTATGTCATAGAGGACAGGGTATGGTAGATAATTAAAAACTGTAGTAACTTGGCTTAGCATTATCGGAAATGACTTTAATTTAGCCAAAGATGAAAGAGAAATACACCCAGAAATTTTTTTTTATTAAAAACAAATATATATATGTATTCAGGCCAGGCAACTGTAATAAACAGTCATACATTCACTCATCTACACATTCATACATCAGTTCGTCAGCTCAATATTTCCACTTTCTGTTTGATTTTCTTGTATTCATCTAAAACGTCCATATGTTTAAAGTCTTGTGGCGAGTTATTGAATGAATCCACTAGGTGACGTCGCTCTCTCGATTCGGGTCCATAATACAGAGCCATCTGTCGGACAAGATTTACAGCTTCGAATTTGTTCTGTAAGAGAGACATTTCACTGAGAGATTATAAATGATACAGTTGAATACATAGGAGCCTAATAGACTGCAATGAAAGTCTGGGCTGATTAAAACAATTTGTAAGTATGGTAATCCCTCTGATAATTCAATCACTTAAAGGTGAAATACAAAGGTTTTCAAATTTTCCTTTTTATATTCTTTGTGGGCTAGTTAATGATGGAAATATCAGCTTATGTGTTTCGTTTGGTTTTATTTAAAGTATTTTGTCTTCTGGTAGCTTTTGAAAAGTGCTTCAAAGTTGGTATCTCAAGCCCGGCCAATTTGAGAAATGAAATCCACATCGCTTATCTGCCCTTGTTTGACGCTGTTTTGTGACGTCACATCAGACCAACTGGCCCAGCGTCAATATTTGTAACGTTCAGTCTCCGGGCGGCTGGACTGACGTGACGTCACAATCAAGGAAAGACAAGCAATGACGTTTTGCAAATCTGAATTCAGCTTTGCTAGGAGTATCAACTTTTAAAAAAATTCTAACAGACAAGATAATTCAAATTTCACCAAGTGAAGTAGATAGACTGGTATTTCTATCATTATTCCACCTATATAAATTGTGAAAAGGAGAATCTAAAAACCTTTGCATTTCACCTTTAAAAACACTAATTAGAAGCCAAATCCCCAAATTATTCTGCCTATTTTCAGCTCTGATTGTTCAAAACAGTTGGCAATTGGATTGCTCTTGAAGATGTTGGCAAATGAAACTGTCATTCCATCTAAGTTCTTTAATTAATTGAGTTGAAAGGCAATCTAAAAGTGATTAAATTATTGGAGGGATTATCGTATTGATTTGTATACCAGATCAAATGTTAAAATATTACACCTGAAAATAGGTGCACTATTGTGAAAATCATCTAAAAATTCCAGACTTAAAAAAGTACACTCTATTCGGGTGAAATGTAAAAGCATACAAGAGCATGGGGCATATAAATTCTTATATACGTTCAAAAAGAAATTGAATGCTACCATCAGCACCATGTATAATAAAGATGCCCAATAATGTAGCAAGCATCAGGTCTGACATTCAATATCCAGCTGTCATCCATAAAAGAATTTCTGATCAATAATCGAAAGACCTATTTCATATGATAGTTAGCATCAGTTCCGACTGTGTATGAACTAATAATAATAATAACACAAGATGGTTTCCTGCAAGAGAGAAGCAGTCAACAGCTTTCAATCAGCAAGACATGATAATGTTCTACACATAAAATCCCAATCACTACCATTATTCTTTATCCAGAGGAATTTCCAAGTCGTTTCCAGAGTATGTATCTGTCACGCTTTGATTGTGACTGTTCATTTGAACACCACAGAGATGTAAAACACATGATATTCAAACAGATACTGTTAAGCAGAATTAGACACAAGTTACGAAATGGAGCGCCAGACATCATGCTACGATCATAATTTGTCATCAGTGGTATAGCCCTGTTTGACATTTTCCTCAGTAATACTGTATTCTGTGGCATTGCTTAAAGCATATCTTTCTTGAATTACAAAGTACTCTCAAAGGACCGAGATGGAACAATTGTGATCAGTGTCTGTGCGTCTGACTAGAGTTACAGTGGCATCCAGGTCTGTAATTCACATCAATATTTCTATGATACAGGAAAAGAAGACCTGTGTTTAAGGGTTCACAACCGACATAGAGGTATTTGTTGTGTAATAATTTACCGCTGGGACGTCTTTCATCCCGTGTCAAAACCCCGAGATTGCGCAGCAATCGAGGGGTTTTGACGAGGGATGAAAGACGTCCCAGCGGAAAATTATTACACAACAAATGCCGATACGAAGGTTTTGAATCCAATTCTAACCAGGAGATATATTTGAATGCAGAAATAATCAACAAATGCGCAAAACTGATTCTCTCTGAGCGCGGCTGGTACATTTTACCCCCGCCGCAAATACAAGCAGTGTTGCCTGGCTTGCCATAAAAATATATCGTGCAAAACAACTCAGTGATTCTTTCAGTGCAGAGAAATAAAATATTTTATTGATTTTTTATTGATTTTTATACATATTTCTTGCCCAAGATTAACCACAGAAGTATGAGAACTAATGAGCTGGAGGTGGTATTCCCCAGCGTGTATAGAAGTTGACCTACATGTCACGTGCTTGCCATGGATACAGTACCGGGACAGTGACATTTCCAACACGAGCAGGCTCGCGTTTGTCTGCATTTGTGGGCGAAGGGCTAAGAAGAACAAAGTTATATTATATATCTTTTCTCATACAGACAAGCGGGCAGTTTAGGGCTGGAAATGGAATGGTTCAGATATCGAGTGCCTTTGCGCTCATTCAGTGTATCACGGAAAGAATGTTACTGTGTTATTGCGGGGGGAGGTAAACGCACTCTCCCTCAATGAGCTGATGAGTGATGAGCTGTTTCACGAGGCAGTATTTTGTATTCTTGCAAAACCTGTTGCTATGTGAAAGTTTACCCTATTTACAACATGTATTTGCACACGACACGCACAACACAGAAGGTTAGAATTCTCAACCCTGAACTGCTGAAACAGATCAGTAATTTAATGATATAATCAGAAACTTACCAAAAACTTGACATCATACTTCCCAGCCATCAAAACAATACCTGAATTGAAGAAATATACATCACATAAGGTCAGTATTACTGTAAATGCATAAAACTTTTGGGGTATCAGCCTCTGACTGGTTTGGGCCAAATTCGCATGTGCATTTATTGATTTTGATTGACACAGGAAGCATTTATCTGCATATGAGGGAGAATGAAAAATTTAAAACTCAACTATTTGAAAAGAGTGAGTGAATATGATTTAACGTCGCTTTCAACTATATTTCAGTCATATCACGACGTTGGGTCCTATTCCTTTTCACATCCGGGAAACACACCGGTGAGTCCTATTCCTTTTCACACCTGGGAACTCCACGGGTGCCTCAGTTAGACGCCTCTTATGACAAGCTCTCTGAGGAGCTGAGGCCTATTCTTACCATGACCTGCGGTGTGCACAACGACATCCCAGGTCAATCCCCAGAAGCCCCACGGGGCCTATTTGAAAAGAGCACAGGTTACGTCCAGTTTAGCTGTGATATCCTGCAATCACTTATTTGATAGCAATCAAAGTGGATTGCCAATGCGCACAAAAACTGTTGTCTACGTTTTCATTTCCAACCTAATCAGAGGGTATATCTGACAGTGATTTCTAGGACAATTAGTTTAACAGGTCTTCCATTTGAAGAGTCCATTACTCTTGTCCCTCAAAGTTCATTATAAAGCGGGTTTCAGTATAGCATGGTCACTAGCTGTTCTGTTGCCCAATATATATGTGCAATATGAATGCTGCTGCAATGAAAACTGATCACAGTGCAAATCACCTATAATGCAGTCAACATTTTGTCCCCCAGCTTCAGCATTATAATGTGGGACAACGGAACATGCTTAACTTTGTTGTGTTTTTGGTGTTATACACTTGTCACGCTGAATGTTGTTGGGGGACAAAATTGAGACAGTACTGTAGATGAGATGCACCAAGTATACATTAAATCTTCGAACTATTACCTTGGTATATTAGCACAACAGTTGTCTTCAAGCAACTCATAAATAGGCACGAGATGTCAATGACCTTGAATTCATTTGAATTTCGAAATGTGTCACAGAACTGTGTTATTGACTGGCTGACCTATATATTGGACCACGCCTACTGACATATTTTTTTTTTTTTTTAAATAATATTTTTATTCCATTTTTTTATATTTTTATCTCGACTAAATAACTCGTCTGAATTCTTATAGATGCCACGGTATGTATTCCTGGTTACTCGTAGCATAACGAATATTGAATATTTATTAAAAATTCCAAGTGAATCGGTAAAAATCCTTTTGTTTACGCGACGTGTGGCTTACCTCAGCAAAACCAAACGACATTTAACGATATTTTATGTTAATGAGCAGTTTGACCAATCAGGAAGTCGGGTTACGTCAGGTGACAGCATTTTCGCGGGTTTATTGGGGTTGAATGAGAAGGATTCGAAACACATGACCATTTTCACCCAATAAAATCGACGCATTTTTACTATTGACCTGATAAGGTTGTGTTGAAATGAAAGCAGAGTTGTTGCCCTTCAATTTGATATCTTTAACGTGGGAAGGGGCTTCCGGGATTTCGTTGCAGAAGCTTGTAAACAAGGTGCGTTTTACGCGTTTCAACAAACTTTTCTGAATAAATGACGCTCTGTTTTACATTTGTAGACGATCTTCACATAACTAAGCGTATTTTTTAGTAATAAACACCGAACTCACGTGAAATAATTAATGAAATAATACGTTTTATTTGGAGTAAGCCGTGTCTGGTTTGATTTTTCCACACGTGGCTCCAAATTGTTTCGAAAATTTACGTAACCTTTCACGTAACCGATCGGTTACGCAACGAAGTTGGTGCGTAACCGAACGATCGGTTACATACGCTAAAAATCACGCGAACGGTAAATCGTTCACGCCAGATTTTGAAAAAATAAGGCCAGCATAAGCATGTACGTGTATGTATGCAAACATGCACGTACATACCTACTTTCATAATAATCTAAATATGTAAATAAAGCATCATATCTTACTATCCATTCTCATCACGTTTCTGTCAAGAATATTTTGCTGCTGGTACCATCTATTCGTTTATTTACATAGTACTAAAGAAATTGTCAAAAAGTATCCATTTTTTATGAAAGGAATCCATTTTATGATCCAAATTTGCAATGTCTTTTTCTATTTTATAATGGTTATGGAATATGCGTAGTATTGCTTTCATACAAAGATTAGAATTTGATAGTTTCGCCTTGTAAATATATTCTTTGGTGAGCAGCGTCAGTGTATTCATGCTCTTTTGATATTTTCCCCAACCTATAATAATCTTTTCTGCATTGATATTGCCTCTAAGCCCAGCAGTAATTTTACACCAATTTCCCATCTCCCGCCAAAATGTCGAAACCCTGTCACACTCGACGAATGCATGTTCAATTGTTTCTCGATTGTTGGTACAATTTTCGCAGAGATCATTATCTGCTTTTCCGATTTTATATAAAAAAGATTTTGTACTCAATAGTCTATTCAAAAATCTATATTGAAAGTCTCTGAGTTTGGTAGAAATGGTACTCGTATAAATACTGCTGAACACGTTGCCCCACTGTATGCTCCCCTCCTTTTTTAAATACATTTCCCATTTGTTGCAGGCTGTAGCAAAAATACATTGATCGTTGTTAAGGATATCGTAGTAGCTCCTACATCCCTTCACTTGTCCTACCAGTAGTTCCATGTATTGCGATATAGGGGGGTTTGTTTCATTAATTGATGAATAATTTACTTCCAATTATTGTTTCCATTGTCGGGGTATGGACTGTACTAAGTTTATGTTATGTAATCTAGAAAGGTTCCCTTTATCCCGTAGGCTGCCTTAAAGTTTCGAAAGTCCATTACTCTGCCATCTTTGCCGATTACATCTCTAATAAATCTAATACCGTGGTTATACCAGTTCTCTATGAATAAGTTTCAATCACGGAAGTTGCAGTTGTACCACAGTGGTTCGTTATATATATGTAACGTACTTTTTTCTTTCATAGCTCGTTGGACATTGTACCACGACTGGAAAGTATCTTTCCAGAAGGGATTTTCGATATTTCTTATGACCACTTTGAGATATTCTGGTCCAAGACAACAAATCTTCTCATTATATTCTCCGTCTATGATATTTTGCCATTTACCACTTTGTAGAATCAATTTCCGCATCCAAGAAGACTTCAATGATTGTATAAAATATTTCAGATTAGTCATTCTCAATCCGCCGTTTTTTGTAGTCTTGGGTTATAATAACTCGTTTTAGCCTATCTGCGCCCCCATTCCATATGACCTTGAAGAGGATGGAATTCAAATCTTTAATATCGCTGTCTGGAGGATTTGGTAGGGAAGTGAAGAGATGTACAAGCTTTGACAAGGCCAGAGATTTAACAACTGTTATTTTACCAAGTAGGGTTAAGTTTCTTAGTTTCCATTTACTGAGTTCTCTTTTGAGGTTGTTTAACCTAGAAATGTAATTTCTATTAACTTATTACCTACGTTAAGTTATTTCTTGGTTTAATTGGGTTCGGCAGGCATGTAATTACACCTTGCCTCTGTGTTATTGACAGTTGTCCCTTATCAAAACCTTCGTTGGCTGACCTTAATACAAACCCCCCTAATTTTCTCCAGAACATTTTATAGAATTCTACCGGATAACCGTCAAGGCCTGGGCTTTTGTTATTTTTGGATTTTTTCAAAGCTTGACATACTAGGAGGAGTGACAGAGCTACTGGGGGAAGATGTCACCCTATAGTGTGTAGGTTTGGACTGGTTCATCTCTGGTTCGTAGATGAAAATTATGCTTGGATTAAGAAGACCAGGTGGTCTGATATATCAAGGCTAGTTTCATGTGTGAAGATAGAAATTGGCTTGGTGAAAAAAGATCCATAGTTCAGGAAATTTGAAGTATTATGATTTTTAATATATTCCTTGGTTTTTGTAACAAATTTGCCTTGCTACATATTTCATTTGCACTATTCAACCATAGGCCTACCTTTACTCTCCTTGAATTCTGTAAAATGTGCTACTGATAAGCAGGGCTGTGCATTCTCCTTGAGAAGCTGAAAATTTTAAAAGACAAAAATTAAAATCAAGAATATGTATCAAAAATTAGATGCTTTTCTCCGATAAATGCTAAGGAATGATTGGAGACAACTCGTGTATACTTTAACTTTAATATAACGCTGCATGTTCATCACGTTTTGGATCTAAATGTTCTCTTAAATAACCTGGAAATGAGTGACAAAATTAGTATTACAAGCTTATGCATGAAGCATGATGGCAATGAACATAGGTCAGTTTTATTTTCTCTTTCTGTTCAATCATGTGCGGGTAGAAAAGGCTTCACCTTACTTCACAAAGGCATAATATCAGAGAATATACAGGTGAAAGATACATGCAGATGTTAATAGATCCAAAGAGATGTAGATGCAGATGTGTGATTAAGTTTGCCACAGTAAACACACTAATAGGCCATTCCACTGGAAATACACAGGTAAGTTATAAAATAAATTACCCCAGAAATGCTTTCAAAATTCCATATGTATTCCAATCTAAGTTTTAGGGCTATGTTTTACAATAGGAAGAGAATTACCTGGAACATCTGGAGAGAAGTGAAATAAACACACTGGCTGGAAAACTGTGACAGTATAAACTCATAGCCATCATCTCTGGGTAAAGGGTATATAAACTGGAAAACATAAATATGAATAATTACAATCAAAGTTCCTGAACTGAAGTCGTAGCACAAACATCATGATTGTTAATTTTGACCCGGATATGAATATGATGTTCTTTTTTGCCCAAGGGGTAAGGTATGGTATACCTGAAGTGATTCTAGTCCATAAACCGGAGGCTGTAAATACTGACATTTGCAATGAGTTTGAAATGTTCCTGAAATTTGATCACAGTTCATATCCCTGAACTGAAGTTAATGGAAGAACATCACAATTTTATTAGATTTCATTATTTGCAGCCCACCCACACCCAGTGTCTTTGACAAGACTTAAAAGTTAAGGGAAGGACAGACAAAGTCACCACAATATATGATCTTGTCCAGCAACAAGAGTATGCAAATTGTAAGGAACTCTCCGATCAGAAAAGGGAAGACGGAATTAGTTGTGTGGATTTTCTGCTGACAAAAGACATATCAGTGGAATAGTCTGTTGTGTAGCTCCCTTCACCATGTCTGGAATTGTTTACAAGGATCCCACCCACACCCAGTGTCTTTGACAAGACTTAAAAGTTAAGGGAAGGACAGACAAAGTCACCACAATATATGATCTTGTCCAGCAACAAGAGTATGCAAATTGTAAGGAACTCTCCGATCAGAAAAGGGAAGACGGAATTAGTTGTGTGGATTTTCTGCTGACAAAAGACATATCAGTGGAATAGTCTGTTGTGTAGCTCCCTTCACCATGTCTGGAATTGTTTACAAGGATCATGAGCTGCAGGCCTGAAGAACAAGGAAGGAATACAACTTTATACTCACAGTTGGATTGGACTGTGCTACTTCCATCATGGCATCATATTCTATTTCCTATGTGAAGAAAAATCAGAGAGGAGAAATTTGTGAGGTCTGTCTCACAATTTCCATCCTCATCTTCTATTATCAAACAGAGTAGAGTGGGCTCATAATACCACTGTTAAACATGGCAATGTAACATGCTCTTTCAAAAGATACAATCTTACCTGTCTCTTATATAGAAATTGTTCTTCTTCTTAAGACATACTGGATGCATTTTCCCTTCTCTAGTATGCAGACAAAAGCTCTGTGTGTTGATCAAAATTGATAAAGGCTGAATGTGTGTTCGCACTGTGTTAGTAAGATTGTGTTACACCAAGAGTTCAAGAGGTTACAAACTCTGGCAATGGGAGAATGACAATGTGGCTAGTTATTCTATGAATTCGGTAACTTCACCATTACAGCATTGGTTAAAATATAACTGAGTTATTATCATTCATCATAGATCACAGTTTATGCATCAGATAGAATGATGACAATTACAGATATTATTACCTTGACAACTGCAAACACACAATCCTTCATCAGATAATGCTGCTTCCAAATCTGTGGACAGAAAATGAAACATATTCTGTGAGACAAACTCGGCGGATGACAACAAACGCAGCACAGAAGCTATCAGAGATTGCATGGATGTATACCGTCCCCTCCCTTCCAGGCTGCAGGGTAAAAACATGACAATCAGTGAACAACTACATAATAGTTATAATATACCAGGTATGTAAGTATCAAACTACTCTGAAACATAGTTAGGGGGATACAGCCTGCACAACAATTTACTGCAGCATATATTGAAGTCATGAATGAAGGGACATAACTCTGTGGAAAATCAGCAGATGGGGTAAAAACACGTGATAGTGCACTTCTACAAGGAACTAAACATCCTCCAAGTAAGTTTCAAAGTTATCCATGAAGTAGTAACCGACATATGGGCAGACCAGTAAATATTGACAAAACTTCACCATTACAGCACGAGTTGAAATATAACAGGAAGTTGTCTGTCAAATAGTAACTAAGGTATGGGTCAGACAAGTACATATTAATGATGAGGATAAATGGCAATCAATTTGGGAAAATAATCAAACCCTAATAGTGCACATCTGCAAGGTACTAAGCAGCCTCCATATAGATTTCGAAGTTGTTAATCAAATAGTAGCTGGGATATCATCCAGACAAGTTTGGTCATACTGACGAATGGACAATTTCAAGTGACTTACCGAATACGAACTGAACTGGTACTGTTATACATCATTAGAAGCCAATAATACAGTTAGTTGAATAGCAAGATTAACATAAATTTTTCAGGCAATCTCACCTTTTCAATCTGCTCTGCTGTTTTGTCTTGGCATAGTTCCAATTTCATGATCTCATCTAGAGACTGCAAAATACAATATATGATTAACAGAAGTTTGAACATCAGTCATAAGTACTCAACATTCAGAGGTTAAATAGGATAAGAACTGGAATAGTCCCATACATAATTATCTTGTCTATTGATACACAAAATGAGCACCAGACAAGGTACTCTGAGCTCTACCATATACCTAAGGCCACTGTTAGTTGATTGTTCGTTTCTCATGGCCCTCTCGCATCTTAATTTGAGGGGCAAATAATTAACATTCATGCGGGTTTTCAGATTTTTAGGTGTGAAATATCTCAAATTTACATGCGTTTGATTTGCTGCATTCATAATTAATAATAATTAATTATCGCACTCAGCATGTCTATTTTCACAAGCAAGGTCACGAGAAACAAACAATTAAGTGACAGTGGCCTAAGACCACTTAATTTTTCTGGTCATATGCAGCACTCTAAACTCTAAACCTACTTTAGGTGGCCAAGAGCCAGGCACTCCTGTTATAGGTTCTGGTGGTTCAGTTAACTCCTGTCTCCTCTGTTCCTTCTCTTCTTTTAGTTTATTCTCCAGTTCTTCAAGTTTGGTGGTGTACACATCCGGGGAATCTCTAAATGGCAAGCAATGTACGTGGATCTATAAATAGGTGTAGCTTTCCTCTATCCACTCCTCTATTTTCTTTAAAGTATATTAACTTGGTCCAGATTAAGAAGACAAATCCTTGACATGCCAAAAACTTTTTAAAGAGCTATTCATTTTAAAATTTGCATTAAGGATAGCTGGCCTCTTAGAGGCAGTGTTTGCACCTCCGTGACAATTTGTCGTCTGTATCAATAAATATACAAGATAACCATAATAAACTATATATTTTATGAAAGCATACATCGTAGGGATTCCAACTATATGATTTGTATAACCGATGCTGCTACTGTGTAGAAAATATTCCAATTTAAAAAAAATAAAATGAAAACAATAGCGTCCATTTTTCAATTGAAATTTCATGAAAACTGTTGGTCTTGTTTCAACTTTGATGGTATACCTTGATAGGAGACAATTCAAACTAGTAAATTTTATCTCATTTTTTTTAATTTTTGCCTGGTTTTGTTTATACAGCTATTTTACTAAAATAAATTGAAACATGAAGCTGCGCTATAGAAACCCCTCGGCTCTGAACCCCAGCTATTATAATGTAAGGGTGTCTCTACCAATTGATTAATAAATGTGATAGTATACTAACATGATATAGAAATAATATGCAAACTTAACATAGGAATTAGTGGATTTTGTTAGACAAGGGGCATAACTCTGCAAAATACTTTCTGACACGACTCATTTTCGATAGGCATCTAGTGTCATTTTCAAAACAGATTTGCAGGCATTCTTCGCATTGTGTAAGAGAATAAATCAATAAATCAGTCATCCAATCAATAAATAAATGTGATAGTATACAAACATGATATAGAAATTATATGCAAACTTAACATAGGAATTAGTGAATTTTATTAGGCAAGGGGCATAACTCTGCAAAATACTTTCTGACACGACTCATTTTCGATAGGCATCTAGTGTCATTTTCAAAACAGATTTGCAGGCATTCTTCACATTGTGTAAGAGAATAAATCAATAAATCAGTCATCCAATCAATAAATAAATGTGATAGTATACAAACATGATATAGAAATTATATGCAAACTTAACATAGGAATTAGTGAATTTTATTAGGCAAGGGGCATAACTCTGCAAAATACTTTCTGACACAACTCATTTTCGATAGGCATCTAGTTCAGGTCAAGAGAAACAACTGTATCACGTTAGGATGTTGTATATGGAACGGTTCTGAAATTATCACAATAACAAATCATAAATGGATTTTTATTTGTAAAAAGGGGCATAACTCTGCAAAATATTGTCCGAGATGACTCATTTTCGATAGGCTTCTGATTTACGTGAAGATAAATAGATGTAACAAGTTTGGTTGCCATGCATGAAACGGTTCTGTAGATATCGCGATGACGGACGGACGGACGGACGTACGTACGGACAGCCGTACATGATGACGACAATACCCCTAGGCCAAAGTTGGCC